>JAKUCD010000008.1:0-224939 GCA_030563525.1 Nadsonia commutata
TAAGGCATTGTGCTAATAACGCAAGGATCAGCGGTTCGAATCCGCTAGGGATCATTTAAGCCTAGCTAGCTCAATCGGTAGAGCGTGTGACTCTTAAAATCTATTCGTAGAATTAAAGTCATCACAAGGTTGGGGGTTCGACCCCCCCGTTGGGCTTTTTTCGATCGAAGATGAGTAAATTTTTTGTTAAACACCAGGGTGGGGGGATACACTACACTATTTCGGCCTTCCACCCATAATCGCTAGTACTTCGCTTCGCTCCCTACTCGTTTAATTACATTTAAAAAATAAACTTTTTATGAACAATCTATGTAAAACTATAAAACACCAATTTTAAAAAACAGAAAAAAGAAAAACCAAAAAAAGAAACAAAAAAAACAAACAAATAAAAAATCATAACAGACATGACGATTATATAAAAATTATCGAATTAATAAATAGATCCTCCATATAATAACCATCCCATTCTTTTCATCCATTACATTTATTCTTTTCCCATCAATTTTTTCTATTCTGGGGTCTCTGACCAGTCGTCAGCCGTAGCGCGCCACATGTCGAGACTCACCCTGAAGAAAATAGATGGAAAAGAGTAGAGGTAAGGAGTCAAGGGGGAAGGGGGATATATGAGGAAAAGGAGAGAGAAAGATAAGGATAGCCACCTTATTTGTTTCTCGTAAGGTGTGGAAGAGAGGGTGAGGACGAGGCAGAAAAGGGAAAGTTAAGTCATCTCATTCGCTTGGCTCATTCAGTAACACTCAATCGGGCGTTTAGAATTCACCAGCAAAAAGGTTACTAACCCCCAATTCCAAACTCTCATCCATTATCTTACCATCATCATCAAACAAGGAAAATTCTCCCGATAACAAGGCAAAACTTTCATCATTATCATTAATTTCAACGTTACTTGAACAATCAAATTGATTAATGAGTATAGGGATTGAATGATTATTGAAAAAAGTATCGACTGACGCTGCGGGCCTGAGGACACCATCGCTGCGGGATGATGCGACTGGTCAATACTTAATTCAGGAGATGATGGTAATTCAGGTGATGATGAAAGGGTAAGATCGGGGGGTGAAGATAATAAATCGTGAGATGATAAAACATCAGGTGATAAAACACCAGTATACGTTAAAGAATTTAATGACGTAAATGATGAAGAATTTGAGAGTGAGGGAGAAAAGGGGGGAGAAGAATCTTGTTGATTTTGTTGTCGTTGATTTTGTTGTTCATCCACAAATACGTCGGATAATGAAGTCAAGTCAATCGAAGCTAAGGCACCAGTTGATTTTGCCATTTTCAATATGGAATATAATTGTTGAAATTTATTCATTAATAAATATTGTTGTTCAAGCATTTGGATTTGAGTGGTCTTGGATAATTTTACCATTGAAGATAATTGTTCATTTTGCGTTGAAAGATCAATACAACGCTTTTCAAGTTCTTCAACATGACGACGTTTCTTTTCCCTACTAGCATGTGCCGCTTGACGATTTCGCATAATACGCTCCACGCGTCTTTGTTCCTTTTCGTCCTTAGTCTTGGCGCGCTTACGTGGGGGTAAAGAGCCGGCAGGTAGCGGCAAAGAGATTGAACTCTGTCGTTTCGTTGATGTTGCGGAAGAAGACGTCGGCAGAGATGACGAAGACGACGAAAAAGGAGAAGATATCGAAACATCATCATCGGGGGAATCGGGAGAATCATAAGAATCCGAGTCGTAGGGCGACGATGGCGATGCGGGGTCCATGATGTGAGAAGAAAAGCGGAACGGAAGTAGAAAAGAGTACGAAAAGAGTAGGAAAGGGAGTAGGAAAAGAAGTAGGAAAAGTACGAAAAGAAGTAAGAAAAGAAGAAGAAGACGAAGCGTACTGGTAAGCAAGTGCGATAGCCGATAGAATAAAGATTGTGGGCATACACCGGGTTTTATAACTGGCAAGAGGCGATAAAAATAGCCGACGACCGCAACGTCGAGTAGCGTGCGGCGTGTTCTTCCCAGGGGCTTGACACACGCTATAATCGTGAAGTGTGTCAGGGCGTGCGCGGCGTGAAAAGGGCAAAATGCGGTGCGAAAGGTGTTGAAAGTGGTGAAAGTGGTGGAACGCAGTAGAATGCGGCGTATCACTGGGAGTGGATGTGCCGTGCGGCGCGGACTGTCCGGTTTAAGCCAACATGAGTGAATGCTATCGCCAGTTCCGGCCCCTTTGAGCCGCATCTTGCTATAGTGGGTTTCTAGTGAGTCGGATGTGGCCGTGAGTTTATGGTTTATGGTGGCCGCCGATAATCCTTCGGTATCGCTTCCTCCATGCCGAGGACGGAGTTTAACGCTCAGTACTCGGCATTCCGCAATCACTTCCACTTTCACGCCTCCCACGGTACCCAGGCAGTGACGATCGAGGCAGCGCACACTTGTGCATTACTTGCACAAGTGTTCTCACCCACGTCGCGCGTGCAGCCAATGACGCCGCCCTGCGTTAACCGTAGGTTGGTACTATTTTATATTGTTTCACTTATTTGATTGGCTCATTATTTCTTTGTTTCGTTTCATTATTCTATTATTATTCTATTATTATTATTATTATTATTATTTAGTTATTTTATCCATTTAGTTTCATCATATTCCACTCTATTCTATTTCCCGGCATCGTTCATTTCACTCTATATACCTGCCACTGTATATCCCTAGGACCCCCCTTCTCTAAACCCCCCTTCCCTACTCAGCACATCAGCCCATTTATGTCGCCCCTATGGCCTAATGATGCACGCTAATCGGATCCGCTGACGTAACCCACCCTACTTGGTGGTTGGTATCCTCCGCGCTGATTAAGCTAACCGTTGTTATCACTGAGAATAATATTCATTTTATTATTGCATAATTAATGGTGTTTATTTATTAATTTATTTATTTATATATCTACCTACCTACTTATTATATATTCATTATATCTTTATAATTACATTTTCCCTTCCTTGTTATGTTTACGCATTCCTACTTCAACGGTCTGAGCCTCCGTTATCGTCCCACCTAATCCATGCCGTCATCTTAACTCATTAAACTTTATCCTACCGTTGTACATTGACATAGTACAATTCTTCGTTGGTTGTTCATTACTGAATTTATTTACTATTATTTCTATTCCTCACCGCTCGCCACAAGCTACTAGCTACGCTCGCTGCTCGAAATGGGTAACATACAAACTCGTGAAACAGGGTCATCATCATCATCCTCAAATTCATCCTCACCTCGAAGAGCATCATATTCTGATGCTTATTCTCTCTCAATCTCTAATTCATCCGCACCCTCAGGTAGAAATCGTTCATCATCATTACTTAACCCCAATTCGAATCGTTATAGCCCTCAAATTTCAACACCCCCTAATCCGGCTCCCGCTGCAAGATTAGTATTATACTCATCCGAAAAGGTTGATGAGGGCTTCTTAGTGCCTCAGGGTGTTTACACGGGTCCACAAGATTTTAATGTTTCCATTGTACAATCTTTGATAATTCAGAGGAAATTGGCTCCTTTTTATAAAGGATTGGAAGATTTTGATTATAATTGGTCTGATAGACAGCTATTGGCGGTTACTAGGGGGTTAAGTCCGGGTATAGACACCGAAACTGACAATCCACCGCCAGGTGGATCCTCAGTTAATGAAGGACTATCAAAAGAGTTAAACAAACTATCCACAATTAATAATCTTACCAATGAGTTTAATGACTCATTAGATGGCCAATTGAATAGTTTAACTAAACCAATTACAATCAAGATTGACAACGCTGAACAATGCTCATCAAATGGACTTGACAATAAGTTACCCACATCTCGCTACACTCAAAGTGAGGAATTTGAGGAATCCGTGGAATCAATTTCACGCAGCGCTCCTAACGATCGCTCTCTCTTCCCCTCACCATCACGTACAAGATCGAATACAACAACTCGATACGGATCAGAATTATATAACCCCAACTCACCCAACCCCGAAATATCAATATATCGAAACTCAATTGAATGTCCAATATGTTTTCTTTATTATCCTTCATCAATAAATCTTTCAAGATGTTGTCAGCAACCAATATGCACAGAATGCTTTGTTCAAATTAAACGAGCCGATCCTCATAGTGAGGGTATTGATAATACTAATACTACAACTAATAATAATAATAATAACCACACCCTTGTTTCATTCCCGGCATGTTGTCCTTATTGCATGCAAAGTGATTTCGGCATAACATTCACTCCACCAAGGATAAGATCAGGTATACAGAGTAAGACAGTAAATGTTGATTCAAAGGGACTTGTTTCTGATTGTTTCGATTCTTCGGTTTCTTCGGGGGCATCGTCGGTGGCGGCTGCGTCACCGGCATCTCCTTTCTCAATGACGACATCACCTGAGCGAGCGCTATCATCACTTGAACCCACACTTCGCACAGGCCGCCGACCATCAATTTCAGTACATCATCATTCAGTAATAACCACTGACAAAATTCGTCCTGATTGGTGTTATGTCCTTGCAGCCGCTCGTGCCCGAATGGCAAGAAAATCGGCCGCTGCTTCAGAATTACATGCAAGTATGGCATCGGGTATACCAAGGACAAGAAGAGGTAGTGGAAATATTGTGCTAAGCGGTTCAGCTAATAAGAAGGCAGTTAGGGAAAGGGAAAAGGAAAGAGAATTGGAGGATATTATGGTTAATGAGGCATTGAGGTTGAGTTTACTGAGTGGACTTGATACACCGAGTGAGCGTAGCGAACAGGGTGAATCAAGTGCACGACCCAGTCATACGGATGAAGTAAAAAAAATTCTGAGATAAAAACAAAGCTTGATGAACGTAGCGATTTAAGCGAGCAAACAAGTTAAAGAAATATTTTGATCTTGATCGCCGTTGACCACTCACAGCTAACCACTCATCGCTAACACTCATTTCACTGTATAAATACTATGAATTTATCGTATAAACAATTCAGACATTTTCTTTTAAATTGATTTTTATTTTATAAAATTTAGTACTCATTATCAATATTCATAATTCACTCTTCACTCTTCATTTACCGTTCATTATGCAAGATTCTTAATATATTTGTATCAAATTGGACCAGAATTACAAATGTAGTTAATAAACTTAAATTAAATATACCACAATATAACTGAACTTGTTTATTCAGATTGTATTATTCATTCATTAGTTAATATTTATTATTCATATCTATTATAATTAATTCATTGTTAACTCATTCGTTCATTCGTTCGCTACGCCCATTCATTCACTTTAACACATTATAGTTGTAACAAATACCATACTCAAAATTACGCCTAATGTGACTGCTAATAACCACACTCTCTACCTCAACGCGCGCTGACATAATCACAGTACCCAAATATTCCAAAGAATGAAGCAAAAGTTCAGTGGGCAACCACAATTTTTCACGATGGTCCCAGTACCACCTTCAGCGCAGTCTTTGTATTTTCCCCCATTTTTACCTCGTCTCCTTAGGTAAACTTCTTAAAGTATACATATAATAACCGTAAATATGTCTTCCGAAGCTGCCGTTGCTTACGCCACTCTCATCCTTTCCGATGCTGACATTCAAGTCTCCTCTGAAAAGATCCTTGCCTTAACCGCTGCCGCTGGTATCGAAGTTCAAGCCGTATGTAAAAACAACAGACAACACAATTTCAGACATTCATATTCATATTTACTAACATAATTTTAGATCTGGGCTGAAATTTTCGCCAAGGCCCTTGAAGGTAAGGACCTCAAGGAAGTTCTTTTTAACATTGGTGCCGCTGGTTCCGCTGGTTCTGCCCCCGCTGCTGGTTCTGCCTCCGCTGGTTCTTCTGAAGCTGCCGCTGAAGAAGTTGTTGAATCTGCCGCTGAAGAATCCGATGATGATATGGGATTCGGTCTTTTCGATTAAGCGATTTAACTAATTTTAATTAATTTGTTATATATACCAATACATTGATCTTCTAAAAGAACAAAAAATGCACACTTTCGCTTCGCTGAAGTGTGCGCTCACAAGCAAAATCAAACTCTATCATCCAGCCTAATTAACCACTTGTATCAATAAAATCATACTCCAACTATAGCGATATTGCGGTTGTTTAATTATCTATACACATGCAGAAATTTATGATGTTAAACTTAAATTAAGTATACCAATCTACTGCATATAGTTTTTATAATGGAAATATAATGTACAGAAAAAGAGAAGCGTAAAGTTAAAAATATTCTCACTTGATTCAAGCATTTTTTGGAATGAAATGCATAATACAACTCGAACGAGCGAATGAAATTGTTGTTTCGATGTACAACTATTCAAACATCGTTCAAATAGTGTTTATTACCTATATAATATACTAGACTTAAAAGATTGAAATTTATAAGATTAAACTTATTTCTTCTTTTCAGCTTCAGCTTCAGCCTTTTCTCTAGCACGCTTTTCACGGGTACCCTTGTATCTGGCATCAGATCTAGCATCTCTAAGAGTTTTGTAAGCAGAAACAGACTTTTCTTCTTCAGTGATGGCTCTGGTTTGAACAGCGTTAGAGGCTTGGACAATGGGGAAAGAAGCGGCGGCGGAAAGGGTTTGTTCAGCAGAGGCAACATCCTTCTTGTTCTTCTTGGTGAAGACGATAAGCTTGGTTAAGTATTCCTTAAGACGGTTAACGTTAACATCGAAAGCTTCGACGGAACGGTTTTGACGTCTGTGGTCAACAGCGACACCGATAGTACGGGCGTACTTGGCGGAGACACCAGCGGCCTTAACTTCTTCAAGGGAGAAACCACGACCAGCACGAACCTTTCTGTTGTACTTGATAGTAGGAGCACGAACAATAGGTCTGAGAAGGTCAAGAGGACGGGGAGCAACAAGAGCGGCCTTGGCAGCACGAGCCGATCTTCTAGCAACCTTCTTACCAGGTTGGTCGAAGTGGGTCTTGACACGTTCTTGCCAGTGCTGTAATGAGTTAGTATTAAATAGAGAATAAAAAAATAAATGAAAAAATTAAAAAAATTTACACCCCACAGTTATTACGTACCTTTCTGAAGTGGTTCTTGACGAGTGGGTAGTTCTTGCCGATAGCTAAAAAAAGGTTAGTAAATAATCAGAGTAGTAAGAGATCATCGTAGAAAGGGATCAAAGTAGTAAGCGCTACGTTTAGCAGGTGTTTTGTTGTTAAACTATGGCGATGTTTTTTTTTACCATAGTAAACTTCTCGCAAGTTGATCCCGAACTCAGCTCGATCAAAAGCAACCAGAATTTTAATAAACCAAATACAACCACCAGAATCCAACAACTCCAAATGACCTTAAACTGGGGTGTAGGCCCGACATCTCAATATAACATACCCATTGTGCTTGTTTGTCGTAAGGTTCTTCGAGTAAGCTCTTGCCAATCCTGCTACGATTTTCAGGGAGGTCGTCGCGCGGGAGGGGAGAGGAAATTGCCGACCCACGCACCGTGCGCGGCCAGCGGCCGCCGGGAAGGGATCAAGCCCTGACCGCCGCGGACGAAGAGGCGAAGGTGGTCGGCGCCGTCAGAGGAAAGGCGGAAGCCTCACTATGTTATATGGTTGCCGAAGCAACCGTGCACCGCGATTGCCCGATCGGGACGGAAAGCAGGTTCAGAAGATACGCCGTCAGACGGAGAGGTACGGCCACAACCGCCGGAACTGGCAGTCACGCCACGTGACCCGTCGGACCCCCCAGTACAAGTGTCAAGTTGTTGATGGCACAAGGTCGCCATGATGCGGCGGTCATCCGACTGGCAGTAGGGCGCCCGCTGCGACCGCCGCCCGCCGTCTGATACCGTCGATTCCTCTGCCCGTTTCTATTTTCACGATCTTTTCCGGTTTTTTTCGAGTTTTTCGGTTTTTCGTATTTTCCGCTAGCATTATATAGAAATCATGTCATCTGTCGCCAGTGTCCAAGTATGTGTTTATATGATAAGATAAGAAGACTCTTTATTAATGCAATATGATGTACTAACGTTTCTTAAAGACTTTCGGTAAGAAGAAGACCGCTACTGCCGTCGCCCACGTCAAGGCCGGTAAGGGTCTCCTCAAGGTTAATGGTTCCCCCATTTCCCTTGTCCAACCCGAAATCCTCCGTCACAAGGTTTACGAACCTCTTTTACTCGTTGGCCTCGATAAGTTCGCCAACGTTGATATCAGAGTTAGAGTTAACGGTGGTGGTCATGTTTCCCAAGTCTACGCCATTAGACAAGCTATTGCTAAGGGTATCGTCGCTTACAACCAAAAGTTTGTTGATGAACAATCCAAGAACGACTTAAAGAAGGCCTTCACTTCCTACGATAGAACCCTTCTTATTGCCGATTCCAGAAGAATGGAACCCAAGAAGTTCGGTGGTCCCGGTGCTCGTGCCCGTTACCAAAAGTCTTACCGTTAATCTATCAATCATTTTTGGTTCCTTATCTGTATATTGCTTTACGGTCTAATAAATTAAATAAAGAACATTTCCACTTTCACCAACCCGAGCTCTTAGTGTATTATATATTCTTTTTTTTCCTTCTAATCTTAACATTTTACATACTTATTACTATATTGAATTTTGTTCTTGATTATGCGATTACATAATCGAACTCGCCGTTGCCCCAGCGAATATCTCGCTTGAAATGCGCGTTCTTATCAATACCAAGTGAACAAACAAACACAAATCACAAAACGTACAATATCAATTCGAAGTCAATTTTCACTTACCTTCAATGTCAAGAAATCCCAAGACACCGCCGGATTCTAGTCCTGAATATCGATGGACTCAAATCAATCCACGATTAAACAATGGTGCAAGTTCTAGTACCAGCGGGCACAACACTGGGCAAACCATCGATAAGATGAGACGTTCAAAGAATGATAATAGAACTACCACATCCGTAAGGAGTTATGAACCATTTCCACCTTTATTACCCCGACCTACAACCCTTCATTCAATAATGGCCACCCCGGCTAATAATGACGCCGATAAGGATGATGCAGTTATTAATAAATGGATGAATAAGGACGAAGAGGAGAGGGATCCCAATATCATTCCCACATTATCAACTTGGGCTCAAGCATTAACGGTAATATCAACCCAAGATAAATTATTAAAACGTTCACGAGCTCAAACGGCTCAATATCAATTACAAAGTCAGTTATTAGCCATTGAAACTCACGAATCCGCACAAAGACACCAAGTGGAATCTATTATAACTAAACGGGAAATAGATAAATTAAATCAAAGATCACGATCTTCAGCTTCACCATCTGTCAATAGTGACTCTAGTACTGATCTGAGATATATGACTTCGACGGCGAGAAGATTGAAAAGGTATCGTATGAAATGTTATCATTTAGCTGATCAATTAGAACGCAAGGAAGCTACTATTGCCCTATTGGAGAAAAGATTAGATTCCTTAGTCAAAGCTGAAACTGATGATAATGGGTTGGGACTTCTGGCGGTTCAAGCGTCAAGTAAACCAAAATTACCCATAATTACCGATAACGATACACGACATCGTCATATTTCAATGTCATTAAAAAGAGGATTATTGAGCCCGATTCAACTACGTAAAAAGTCTCAAAGTGAAAAGAGGAAATGTGAGAGTGATTAATTTATTTTTAAACACTAGTTAAATCCGCTATGTATTATTATTATTATTATTATTATCAAATGTTTATTATTATTTACAGACTATGAGACAGGCATGCACACTCATATTAATGCTCTATTTGTTTCACGCGCCACGCGCTTTAGCCTATGCTTTTCCTAATACATAAAACATAATGATGGACACGAAACCGAATCTGAAACGACAATCGGGGTTAATGCAATTTTTCGGTCCTAAACGAACTAAAATAGAGCAAATTACTGAAACAACTACTGAAATAATTTCAATAAAGGAAAATGGGACTGAATCGATGATTCAAAACCATCAGTCATCAAAGACCTCTAAAACTATCACTAATATTGACACTATTAAATTTACCGTTTCCCATGATACATTACTCACTGGTGTTTATAAGGCCCCAGTAAGTTCTGATGTACCTATCCCAGTTGCGGCATTTGATTTAGATTCTACATTAACATTCACTAAGACGGGATCACCATACCCTGCCAACGGTGAGGATTGGAAATGGGCTTCAATAGAGATGGTTAAACAATTGAAACAATTAAATACCGGTAATCATAGTAACCACCCACGACGACACGCCTTAGTAATTATCTCTAATCAGGGTGGATTCATGGTAAAGGAGACTTATAAACGATATGCATACTTTAAGCAACGGATAACCGCGATATGCAAGGATTTAAATATTCCTATAAGGATTTATGCGGCTACAAAACCGGCAAGGAAAGATATGATTAATAAGTTTCGTAAACCGGAAAGAGGCATGTGGGACGCTATGATTGAAGATTTAAGGCGTAATTATGATCTTATCGTCGATAAGGGTGCTTCGTTTTATGTTGGTGATGCTGCTGGCCGTCCTGGTGATTTCGCTGATTCTGATCTTAAGTTTGCAAAGAATGTTGGTATTAAATTTTATACCCCGGAAGAGTTTTTAACGAACCGAGCGACGAACGACGAACGAACGACGAGCACATCGAGGAGCGATGACCAAGAAAAGAATAGCAAGAAATAAGATAAGACTGCAAATCTATTCGTTTCATTTATACCTTCATCTGCTTACTCACTCACTCTCGCTACCCTCGAGTTTGTTTGTTCATTGTTTATTGTGATACGGTTGCCCCAGCGACGATGCATAACTTTCCACACGCCTGTCAAGCTCAAAATACTGTGTTCGTTAACCATCCCCACCGAGGAAAAACAATTGTTTTATCTATTCATTTCAAACCAATAAGCGACCTAATCTTATTAACAAATTTGAATAAATTTGTGTTAATTTCCATCAACTGATAAAACATTGCATTTAATTTAGACTACTCAAATTGTGCCCTTACCCCTATTTGTTTTGGTCCCAATTTTGATCTACTATCTCATCGCATCGAGGAAAAAATAGACAAATCTATTTACTTAAATCATTATATAACATTCATATTATTCTCAATGACATTACCAGATTTTCAAAAGGATTTACCACCTCGACCATCTTCTAGGCTCAGTATGCATGAATCAAGACACACAGGACACCAGGGCTTACTCCGTCGAAGTGAATCATTATCAGCGAGACCCAAGAAACCTGGTTTCGACGTTGAAAATAATTCAATTTGTAGTGATCCTATTAAACTTAAACGAGGAAATTCACTTAATCATCAAAGAGTGCGAAGTTCCTCATCAATAATTCATCCTGATAATTTAGTTCGAGTTAAACAACCTACGGGTGATTATCAATGGGAAGTAGCAGCACCATTAAGTCATATATACGCTGGTAATAGTATTGGATCAGAGGGGAATTTAAATTTGAATTTTATTAGTAATAACATACCATCATCTCGAAGAAACCCCTCAGATGGGGGGTTAAGGAATCCTGGTAAACGATGGTCATCATTTATTCCCGGTCACACTAATCGTCGACCATTTTATGCATTATCGGAGGAAGAACAAATCTTACAGGGTAAATTACAAGAACTGGCAAGAACCGAGAACGCAAAATTATTTGAAGATGGTATTATGTTGAATTATTCATTACCGCTTTCGCCAAGTTCGTTTACATCAGATACTGACGAGACGTTGACATCAACGCCTGATGATGATATCTCAGTAGATAGTGTCACTACCATTCCAATGCAGGCACCACAAAGTAAAAAGAGTTATAAATTAAATCAGGGATTTGATCCTGAAACCACAACTAATATCGATGCCAGCAATTTACCCGTTTCACCGAGTTTAATCTCACCACCATTTTCGGCCACCCCAACAACATCAAGAAGAAGAAGGGTTGTCTCCATGACCGCTGAATCTCTATTAGTGTCCTCAGATGGTGGTAAGGCTGTTTACATGGATTTTAGTGATTTTGATACCCCTACATCACCAGATAGTATTGATGAAGATGATTCAAATTTCGACCCATTAAGAAATGTGCGTGGAAATAATTTATCATGGACGATGACGAGTGATTTATTAAATGCATTGACAAAGAAAAAGGAGAAGTCAAAAAACGGATTTAATCTTGGTGATGATCATTTAGCATCTGCTAATATAATTTTAAACCATATGGGTACCCTACTGGTAGGGGCGCGTGGAAGAGTTAACTGGTCAATTATTCAAATAACCCCACCAAAGGAGGCATTAAAACAAACAAGAGAAAATTTACCGGTATATGGTAAATTAATAATTCAATTATTCGTGGCAATGATAATGCAATCGCATAGAATCTTATTGTCTCGTCTTTTGACTTTAGGGTCTTATACTATTGTAATTTTACAGGTGTTATTACTAGTGGGCATTGCATTAGGTCAAATCACCAGCGAAGCCGTTATGACCCTCTTTAAAAAGGCTAGTAAAGATGTGCCCAAGATAGATGCTAAAGATAAGGAAACCGTTAAATCGGTATCAACGGGATCTTGATTAAACCGTACTGCTTCAATTCGACTTAATAATAGTGAGAAGAAAGAACAGTGAATTTTAGTTTAATTTAAATAATACTTTCAGTTGAAAAAAATTATAATATATATTTCGAATTTTTAATATTTTTATTTTATAATAAATATAAACAGATTAATCTAAACATAGTCCTCCAAAAAAGGAAGTCTTAAAAAAAGCAAAAAAAGGTCATTAAAATAAGGGTTGGCATTATAATTTTGTCATTATGATTTCGGTACTGCCGAGAGGTCTGTATGTGAAAGAAAAGGTGAGGAAGGAGCTTATAATAAGTTACCCTTGTTGACGACAAATCCCTCTAAGGCGGCGATTGCGGCGTATAAACGATTTTCAGCTTCGGGAAATACAAGGGAACGATCAGAATAAAATACTTCATCAGATACTTCTTCGGCATGGCGGGGTAAACAATGCATGAACTTCCAAGTGGGCTTAGCACCGCCGGCCTTCATCATTTCAGAGGTAATTTGGTAACCTTCGAATTGCTTCAAACGAAGGGCCTTTTCTTCTTCTTGCCCCATAGAAATCCAGGTATCGGTAACAACGATATCGGCATCTTGTACAGCGACGAGGGGATCGTTAGTAAAGGTCAAAGTTGATCCACTTTCGGCGGTGCATTCATTGATTTGATCAATAATCTTGGCCGAAACAGGGTACTCCTTGGGAGTAGCAGCTGATACATTAATACCACTCTTAGCACAGGCGATAGCCAAATCATGTAAGACATTGTTAGCATCACCGACCCAAGCTAATTTTAAGCCCTTGGTTTCACCAAAGGTTTCACGAATGGTCATAATATCAGTGATAGCCTGTAAGGGGTGGTAGGTATCGCAAAGGGCATTAATAACGGGAACGGAGGAACCCTCGGCTAATCCAAGAATATCACTGTGAGGGCCAACACGAGCAATTATGCAAGCGGTCATCGAAGAAATTACGCGAGCCGAATCGTAAAGGGACTCATTGACACCTAGTTGAATATCATCACGGCCTAAAAACATAGGGTGACCACCCAAGTAGTTAACGGCGGCTTCAGAGGAAACGCGGGTACGGGTTGAACGCTTGGAGAAGATCAAGGGGATGGCCTTACCGGCAAGACCGAGACCACCCTTGGGTGGATAAACGCCAGTCTTTATATTTCGCTTGTGGGCAATAGCGCGGGTCACTAAGCTGGACAGCTCGGAGGCCGATAGGTTGGCGATAGAGATTAAATGACGGGGACTAGCGGGGGCAGGCATGGCTTATAATGGTATATATGTACAACGAGAACAGAAAAACACACAGCAAAGAGAAGGTAATTAATTAGGTTTAAAACGGTTTAGATCTGCCCCCCAGAAATGGCGATCCTGGCACATATATATCAAGTGTAAGCGCCAAGGAAATGACGTGCGGCGCGACATCCTATATGTTAGCGGCAGGATGAGTAAATGGCCGGCTTCTGAGTCACCGTGGGTAGCGGCTTATCGTTGCACTGATGCAGAATCGAACATCAGGGTTCATCTTAAAGTTCGGGTGAGGCGTTTTACTGCCTGGAGCTAGTGCGGTGCGCGGTGCTCTGCGGCTGGATGCGGAAGCCGCTACATCGCCGATCATGCCGCACGTGAGTGACTCAATGGCTGTGCCATACAGCCCGCGAAGCCCAGTATTGTTTTCTGTTAAACGTGCAAGACTAACGGTAAACGCAGGACCGATGACATAGCTCGTTGGTCTGCATTTTAATTATAGCGTATTTTATGTGTACCTAGGCAGTGAACGAGAAAAACTCTGGTTTCATGCTTGCATAATTTAGCATTGGTTTGGGATTATTGGAGTAGCCGAGGTAAGTTGAATGAAGTGGGAAATTCGAGATAGATTAACTTGATGATCACTCTCTTTCTAGTATAATGGTCTTTCTCTTCTTATACTGTCTTATTCTAGTTTTTTGTAACGCCGTGATCAAGCTTTTGACTTTATGTGATCGTCATAACTTTATTCATCTACTAAATAAATTAATAACAAAAATTTAATCTGCTTTCCAACAACCGTCATTCCTAACTTTAGGATAAAAAGTGAACAGTAAAGGAATGGAACACCCGTCCTCTGCTTGAAAGGCAAGGATGATAACCACTACACTAACCGTAGGCCTGTTGAATATTTATAAATCCAAAAGAATATCAAAGCACACGAAAGTGACAAAAATTTATGAACAAAACCATAAAGAAAAGGCAATGGGTATAACGAGAAATAATAGATAGATCAATTTAGTTGATCATTTCATTTCTTCAACATTTGATTACAGTAATACTCTCGTCCGGTCTCAGTTTTGATGAACAGTTCATAATTTTGCTTTTATAAATTCTACAACAATTCTCATAGTTGAATGTTTGATATATTTACCTCCTCTAATACACAAAATAAATAATGAAAAAGGTTGACTAAAATAAGATTCGAAGTTCCGTTCATTTGCTTTTCGGAATGTGGAATCATTTACGCTAAGGTTACGATTAAAATATAAACAATATCTTTCAACTGAAGAGAACGTATAACTATTATTTAATTTAAATAGATTAAGATATTTTTCCTTTTTCCTTTTTTTTTCAGTTTTAATTTTACAAATGTTTTTTTTAAAGTTTATTTGTTTTGAGATTTAAGGAAGTCCCAAGAGGGCGGAAATCAACATCGACGCGTCTCCCAGGTAATATAGCCTGTCTTTGATAAGGCTGAAATTATTTTTTTTAATTAAACAGGTGTTGTAATTTATTGTGAAATATTCTTATTGGCGACTATAGAAATATTTTGCCACATTTTCTTTATTGAATATTCGAGTATCAATATCATCAAAGTACTCTTTTCTATTTAGATGACCACAAGCATCAAACGGAACCTATAGTCAATAAAAAGTCTTTCAAATCATGACTGAATCAACCGATGAACCGGTTCATCCCGCCAAGAATAGTGACCATCATTTTATGAATGGAGATACTGTTAATGGTACAAAACGAACTCATGACGGTAAGTGAAACATGGAGAAAAAAGTTTACCATCACCATTACCATTCTAACGCAGTATTTTTTTCTTTCCTTTAGATATCGGCGATGAAAATTCATTCCAGCCCGGATCCATTAGACGAGTTCATTTAGAAAACTTTCTGACATATAAAAGTGCCACTTTCCATGTAGGCCCTTATCTGAATATGATTATCGGGCCAAACGGTACCGGTAAGAGTAGCTTCGTTTGTGCCGTGTGTCTCGGATTAGCCGGTAAAAATGAACTCTTGGGCCGGGCAAAGGATACGAAAAGTTTTGTTAAAACGGGTTGCGAAAGTGGATCTATTGAAATTGAATTACAGGGGTTTTCGAAGGAGAGTAATCCAATCATTCATAGAACGATTTTCGCTGATGGCAGGACATCCGTTTGGCAGCTGAATCAAAAACAATCATCGGGGGTCAAAATTCGTGAATTAGTACGTAAATATAGTATTCAAATTGATAATTTATGTCAGTTTCTACCTCAGGATAAAGTCTCGGAATTCGCAAAATTGAATCCGATTACATTATTACGTGAAACTGAAAGAGCCGTAGGGTCAGCCGAGTTGATTAGCCAACACGAAGAACTTATCGAATTAGATGATAAGTTAGGCGATATTCGAACTACGCTAGAACGGAAACGAGGGGAATTAGAACGTATTACCGATCAGCATCGAAGAAACTTGGATATCATGCGTCAGTTCGAGGAAAGAATCGAATTAGAGAAACAAGTATCTAGAATGAAAAGTGCAAAGAGTTTGGTTTCCTACCAGGTACTCGTTCAAAAGAAAAATGAAATTAAAGCTCAATGGGATGCGTTGAAGGTTACTTATCAGGAATTACAACGACAGAATGAACCCTTAAAGCAACAGGTACGCGCTTGCGAAAAGGAATTCGGAAAATTAATAGCTCAACAAAACAGGGTAAAGAGCGATTTCACTAACGCAAGAGACGAGTCACTGGATAAACAGAGAGAAATAGTCAAATTAATTCAACAAAAAGAAGTACTGGATGAAGAATTGGAAAGACTCAATCAAAAGGAAAATGAGTACAAGGTCAATTTAGCGGAATTGGATATTTCAGTCAAAAAATTAGAAGAATTTTTAGCGACTCAGTCACCACCGGATGCTCAAGTTTACGAAGACTTACGAAGCGACCGTGACAGGAAGACAAGAGTCAAACGAGAAATTGAGGAAAAATTACAGGGATTGGACGATGGCAGCATCGGCAACTATAACAGAAAGGATTATCTTGAACGAGATATTACGAATATTAATCAAGAAATCCATACATTATCTTCAATCAATCATAGAATAACTAAACTAAAAGAGAATCGTAACCCGAGAGCCAGATCGATGTTCGCCGATGTCTTGAAGGCGGTAGATTATTTACGAAAATCTCGCGACTCATATAAGGGTACTATATGGGAACCGCCATGTCTTAGTGTTAATGTTAATGACCCTCGATGCCAAATGTACGTCGATGCCACGATTACAGCTCATATGTACGCATTCACTTGCGAAAATCGTGAAGATTACGAACGATTCACCAAGTACGCACTCGATGATCAACAATGGCATATCACTATTGTGGAATATTCCCGCACGCACGCGCCCCTACTTCGTGATCAGAGAAGACTTATACCAGATGAACGACTTCGTTCTCTGGGGTTCAACGGATATGTTGTAGATTTATTATCAGGACCGGACCCCGTGATAAATATGTTATGTCACAAGGCTTACATTAATTCTATACCGTACTCTATTAACGATTTGACTTCATTACAGGCTGATCGATTAGAACATGAACAGAATATAAACTCAATTCCATTAATTCGACGTTACTTTACGTCCAAGAAAATGTTTAGTCAAAATAAGTCTACATACGGTCAAAAGAATGTCATCAAAAACCAAACAGAAGTATGGCAAAGTAACCAATCGGTATTTGGTATTAATAGTGCTGACGAAACTGAGATTAATGAACTTAGGAGAAAGCTGGAAGAAGCACGATTGAAATTAGATCAATGTAGGGAAGGACTAAAATCGATTGACGATCAAAGGGCCGATTTTAAGCGTCAAATCTTAGCGATGAATAAAGATCAGTCTCTTATCGATAATAAAATTCGAGAATTTAAGGAGGCACAACAAAAATATAGCAAATATCAAGTACGTTATGAGCAAAAGAAGATCGAACTTGAACGATTAAGGAATCGACCGCCCCGAACTGAACGAGAAATAGCCAACAATAGAAAACAGATTAAAGAAGTTCAGATAAGGACCGTGGATACGATTATTACCGCCGCGGGGTTGGTTGCACGTGAAGTCACTAATCATAAGGATGCGAGTAAACTTGCCCTGGCGGTGAAGGTTAGTTTTAACAACGAAAATTACGCCAAGAAGGTTTACAATCTCGGTACCGAGGAATTGGAAAGAATGTCCACTGAAGAAATACCCAGACACCGTCAAGCGCTTCAAGACGCTAAGTTATTGTGTGAAGACAAAAAGGCTGAATTCGATGAAACTAGCCGAGGGCTGGACGATAAATCGCGTGCTATCGTTAGTCGATACCTTGATGAGTCCTTTAAATCACCGGATCCAGTCGGGTACATTGAGGCCCTGATTGACGCTAAGGAATCAGAATTATCTTTACAAGGCGGTGGCGATGATGCCAGTATCATTCGAAAGGTAGAGGAAGAAAAGGCACGAATCGAAGTTCTCACGGATGAGATTAGTCAAATTACCGAAAGTCATAGTGGAGATTTAGAGCGAATGAGAATTTTAGCGTCGAGTTGGTCAACCGAACTTAGGAGGTTGGTGGAAATGGTATCTGAACATTTCTCTGAAGCCTTTGCTTCCATTAACTGTGGCGGTAAGGTATTTGTTACGGAAGGCGAAAGATTTGCTGATTGGAAAGTTGAAATCAAGGTAAGATTTAGGGAAAATGAGGAGCTGCATGTTTTAGATTCTCGTCGACAATCGGGTGGTGAAAGATCACTGACAACAATTTTTTATCTTATGTCACTACAGGGGCTAACAAAATCGCCTTTCCGAGTAGTTGATGAGATTAATCAGGGCATGGATCCTCGTAATGAGAGAAATGTTCATAATCGGATGGTAGATATTGCATGCAAGGATAGCGCATCGCAATACTTTCTTATTACGCCTAAATTATTATTGGATTTAAATTATCATAGACGAATGAAGGTGCATTGTATTTTCTCGGGCGGATTTGTACCACTGAAGGAGGATGCTGGGTTATTATTAGGGCATAATGCTATAAGGAATATCATTGAAAAACGTGAGATTACGCAGTAAGACCGGTGTGTAAAAGAATTGCCTGATAAGATTAGTTAATGTAATGATTGCGCTATGACAGATAATTTTAATGAATGTATTATATGTGTATTACTAGGGTCGTAGTCATTTATTATTATTTACAGTTTTCAAAGTAGCGTAGAATGATCAGTTAATCAACGGGTGTTTTCAAAAGTGACTGGTCACCTTTGTTCCATTCTCCATAACTCACTCATCCACTTCACTCATTAGTTCGTCGTAGCAATTTCTAATCTCTTGATTATTTCATCTTTACCTAGCATCTTCACCAACGCAGGGATTTTGATACCGGACACGCCGCCAGCGAGCGCGTAACGCAACGAACCAAATATATCCTTCTTTTTGGCAATAGCCTCTTCTGCGAGCGCGACTACCACTTGATCAACAACAGTTTGCTCTGATGAATCTGATTCCCTTAATGCAGCGAGGAACCGTTGCAAACAGTTGATATAAACGCGTTTTAATTCGGGGTCTAAGTTATCAGGTAGCAAGGGGCGCACGTAGAGGAATCCGTACTTTGTCGGAAATTCGTTAACACTTTCAAGACCCGTAGTCTGCGCAAGCTCAAGTAATTGTCTCGTATAAGCTATTTCGGTTCTGTACTGTTGGTTTTTGGGGATTTGAGCGCATAATGGCGTGACTAGAGCGTAACAGTCGACAAGAATTTGCTCAAAGTGGATAGGATCGTTAAGTCGTTTCGCAAAGTAAAGCTTATTGAAGTAGTTCAACTTTTTGTCATCAACTTTCGCGTTACCCTTAGTAAGTCCATCCAGAGAGAAGATTTGAGCAAGTTGATCTAGTGAAAATACTTCAGATCGGGGACCGTCTTGAAGAGTAGTCTTGGATGACGCCGGCGACCAACCGTAAAGAGCAGCAAAGTTAACTAGAGCTTCAGGCAAGATTCCGCGCTTTCGCATAGAAGTAACGCCCGTATCACCCTTCCGCTTGGAGAGCTTTTTGTCGGTGGTCGAGGTGAGTAGTGGGATGTGCACGTATTCAGGTGCCTGCCAGCCCAGCGCCTGGTACATTGCAATATGTTTCGGCGTAGAGGGGAGCCATTCCTCACCACGGATAACGTGAGTGATCTCCATGAGATGATCATCAACAACATTAGCAAAATGGTAAGTGGGCAGACCGTCTGACTTCATTAGTACAGGATCTTCGTACCTTACGTCAGCCGGGTTGGTCTGCACTTGGAGGTTGAGCTTACCATGGAGCAGATCAGTGAAACCGGGATAAACGGTCGGGGACTTGAACCGGATCACATAATCAGTTGAACCTTCAAGGGAATTATCGTGATTATGAAAACACTTTCGATCATAAGATGCTAGTGACGGCGGGTGAAGCTTTGACGCTGATTCCCGCAATCCGTCCAACCGGAACTTTGAACAGTAGCAGCGGTAGGCATGACCCGAAGCCATAAGCCTCTCAATGTATTCGCGATAGATATGTGACCGCTCAGACTGACGGTAAGGGCCGCAAGGACCGCCTGGGGGGCCGGCCGAGGGACCGGCCTCTGGTGGACCCTCGTCTGGGGTCAGACCCAACCAGTTCAATGCATCGTACATGTCCTTCTCGGCACCAGAAACTAGCCGTTTCTGATCGGTATCCTCGAGTCTTAGAAGAAACTGACCACCAGTGCTCTTGGCTAATAGATAGTTGTAAAGTGCGGTTCTTAACGATCCCAGATGAAGAAACCCAGTTGGCGAGGGGGCAAATCGAGTACGCACCGGGCGCGTTGGGTGTACCGAGACTCGCTGGTCAACCGCGGGCCGCAACGACCGTTTGGATGCTAGTGAAAACTTAGTCGGGGCCGTAAGCGTGGACGCGAACCGTAATCCTCGAGGCAGTCTCATATTGAAGGTAATACTTTCGAATCTAAGCCGTCAGACACAAATTAGATTTGGATCGTGACATACCCGCCGCTATTGAAAACAAGCCTTCCCGGCTGAGTCACGTGTAGGGAAGATAGAATCAGGAGTGCGCGCGATTGAGACGACTTCAGTACAATAAAGATCATTATCAATATCAAAAAAAATAACTTGCCGCTATGAGCTTTTACAACCAGCTGTATACTGCAGCACCAGGCGTGCTTTCGCCGGCGCCGGAGAACGCTGGCATGGCGTACCAGTATTGTAAGTTTATGGTGTTGGGGAGGGACTATTTTGAGGGACCTATCTGAAGACGGTAAGATTAACCTTTACAGTGACCTCGAGTAAGAGCAAGTTCAACGCCGGCCGAGCGTTCGATATATCAGATGATATCGAGTTTTGCCCAGTGCTCAGCGACCATGAAGTAAGTTTTGGTTTTTTTTGGTTTTTTGGTTGTTATCGATGATTTTTTTCAACATTTGCCATTGTTATTGTACTAACCACAACCCTTAGCGTAACACCTCCATGTACTTTGCCGGATCCAATATGTCACCCTACGTATCGCCGTCATCGCTGCCAATGCCCGCCGATGGCGGACTGCACTCGTACAACCTGGTCAACAGCGTTACGTCGCCTTCGCCAAGGAACGGCACTACCCGGATTAAACGGGATAAGGCGTTGGAGATCATAAACCCTTCCACGGGTAAGATATCATCGCCATCGGTATCACAGGTCGCACTCAAGTTTGGTTTGACCGCACAACCTCTCGCTGGCCAGCATGCTCAGATTCACGGTAATGGACTTCAGGCCCACAGTAATGGATTTCACGGTCATGGACACGGCCCGCGTAAGTTCTAAAAAGCCCCCCATACCATCGGCGGGTGTGTTATATGTATTTTTAATGTCCGTTACGGTCAGTGTATTATTATTATTGCCACAGTTGCCGTATCTTGACCAACGAGCCTGATGATCTATAAAACTCAGGTTCGAGTGTGTGAGTGAATGCGCTTTTTTTTGTCCCTGATCTCTCTAGTGATCAAATGGTGGCCAGGACTACTAGTCTTTTTAGTTGTTATTGTTTCGTTTTTTTATCACATTATTTAATTGGTGCCTAGGTCTCTTCGTTTTTTGTCTATTTATTATCTTATTTGTTAATCTCTTTGGTCGGTTTGTTTTTTATGTATATACCCACGCATGTTAATGCATTCTTTAATGTATAAACTCTAAAGCTAGCTTTCATTACCGTCTTCAAAGCAGTTGAAGACGCTTTATATATTGTACATAGTTTGCTCTCGTTCGGGATTGAGGACAATGCCAGATTTATTCATCCTTCTAGGCCAATACTACCAACAGCAGAATAAGAATCACTAATAGCGCCACTATCGTTAGCCACGACCCATTCTCACGGGCTCGTCGGGAAAATATACTTAACCGCCGTCTGGCATTGTCCAGACGGTGCCCTGTACCATCAACCATATAGTCCATATGATCCAACATCTCCATCTGTGAATCGAGCTCGTGATGGATATCCAGCCCGATAGAATGTTGCCGCGATACTCCTGTAGCTAATTGATCTAAATATTGGTCCTGCTCCCTTAGTGCATGCTCTTGTTGCCCATATACATCATCGAGATTATCTTCATCGTCAGGGTCATCTCGGTAACACGGCGACTCCGAAATGTGTGGTTCGGGAGCGGACTGAGGAATATCAGTAAACTTCACTGACTTAGCCTTTCGATTTGCCTCACGGCCCTCATTTTCTTCCTTTTGAATTAGCGCTGAACGAGCGCCCGGTATATATGCTAAGGGGGCCAGATCGGTGTCCTCGGACATGACCTCCTTGAACGAGGCCACCAACTGACGGTATTGGGCCTGTAAATTGACCAACCCATTATTTGTACCCAATCCACGAGCTGAATCTTCCTCCAAACCTTGGAGCCCTATACGAAACCGAGTAAGATGACTTAACACCGCTTGTTGCGCGTCGCCGTCGACTCTGGCATTGATTACTGTCAGACGGCGAAGTTCGTCGAGCGTCACCGTGGCCTGGTCCGCTGTCAGTAACAGTCGCGATAATTTAGACGGAGCCATTTTGATTTAATATAAATAATCTTGTACTTTTTTCGTTGATGTTTTGCTTCACTTTCGGTTTGATTCGATTCGGCTCGGTTCTTCAACTTTGATTTCGATTTCGACTTCGGTTCGGTGATGTCGGCACCTTAATCCAACATCACCATCCTGCAGCGTCCCCCAACTTGCCCTTTTCCCCACACCGATAAGCACTATGAACGCCCACGATCACGATCACGAGCAAGATTCAGAACCTAACGAAGCCGATTTTGCCATAGATTACTCCGCGCTGGAATACCTGGATGCTCCGGACCATCTGATGTGCCCAATCTGCCAGTGCCCGTTTGTGAACCCCTACACCACCCGCTGTGGGTAAGTACCGAAATCACCTTACATATGTATATTTTATATTTTATTTTTTATATTTTCTAACCTTCAAAGCCATACATTCTGCAAGGAATGCCTTATGATGGCTCTGGCACCCAACGCCGAGGTTGCCGTAGACTCACGATGTCCTATTGATCGAATGCCCTTGAATCGCGACTACGGCGAGGACATATACCCCGCACCCAAGATTATATCCAATATGGTCAGTGACCTGGTCGCTTACTGTCCCCACCGGTCTCGTGGCTGTCCCGTCAGAGACCAAAGATGGCAGCTCCAGCGGCATATTACGCTGGACTGTGGGTACATAAGGATCCCATGTGGCGGCATTAGAGATAATGGCACTCAGTGTGATGAACCCACGGAGCGACGATTTATTACCGAAGAAAGGAAATTTCAGCGTGAGTACCTGAGGTATGGATACATGCCAGCGGGTAGACCTCCCACACCGCCTAATGAGGGTGGCGATAAGGGTGAGACCGTCGAAAATAGAAATTATACTGAAGATGACGATAACCTAAATGAAGAAGAAGTACAAATCCCCTGTATACACCAGCCGATGGCATGTGCTAATGGATGCGGGATCATGATTACTAAGGTAACCCGTGCTAATCATATCGAAGATGGGTGCCCAAAAATTACCGTATCATGCACCGATTGTTTTGCTGATATTGCAAAACCCGACCAACAAGCACATCAATCCGCTTGCCCACAGAGTACGATATTATGTCCAGCTAGCACTTATGGGTGTCAATGGATAGGTTTACGTCACAAATTGGCGTCCGATCACCACGATATATGCAATTTCATCGCAATGGAGCCCTTTTTAAAACGTCAGGATAAACGGATTGAATTGCTAGAAACCGAAAATAAATCATTACGGTATCAATTAGATAACATAAGCCAGACGATAGCCAATCAACAGAGTACCATCATCCCATCTACTACCAATGCACTCTCTGCTCTATCTCTGACGGGCAGCGGCTCACCGCCTACAGCACACACGCTAGATGAATCGCTATCCCGCGTGCTGGACGATAATCATGACATGCGCGTGGATATTGATATCTTAACCATTTCCCTCAGTGAACTCGAAGTTAAACAGAATATGCTAATCATGCAGGAATCCAATCGTAATCAGGAATCCATTCACAACATGAAGGGTATAATCAATTCACTCCGACAGCAGATTCATTATCTATTGTTTGAGTACAGGATACTTGCCGCCTCATCGGGAGGACCCGGCGGGGTCCCCAATAAATACACAGCTAGACAACCTGAACCTCTAGGAAGAAGATCCAGCGATACCACGAGACAGGATGTAAAATTATAGTTAGTCCCGAAACGTCCCATTGTGTCACACGGACAATGTGCCATAAAATTGCATTCCGCGTGATTGTCTTATATACCTATAAATGAACTCTAGACCACCTACAATCAATATAATATTTATTCCACCTATAAACCCACAAAGACGATATTGTATGCTACTCACGGGGATATGCACTATTCCAATGCAGTGCTCAAACGAAAAAGAATGATGATAAATATGGATAAATATGGTAACGGTCTATCTCCGGCCAATGGCAGTTGAAGTATTACGACTATCGTTTGACAAAGGTATTCACACTCTCACCATCCTCGACAAATCAGTTTCTAATAAAGCACTTTATATTTTTATATACTCTTGTAATTATCCAAAAATAATTCTATTTACAACTACTAACACGAAATGCAATTATGGAGACACTCTAACTATGTTATCTCGGCCCTTCTCGCGAATGACCTCGATCTAAGTTGAAAATGCCTTCCTACTGGGTAGGACAACCTTCAGTATCAAACACACCAGGACGCTCATCTTCGTAATCACCCTCAGCCGAATAAGTCGGTAAACTGTCAGCACCCTTCACTATAAAATCCACATCATCAACTTGTACATCAGGTAAAACCTTGACCTCGGGAAGATTACCGGGCAACAAGTCCTGAATTTTCCTTAATTCACTCTTTTCTATAGACCAACCACTAGATGGGAATTGAATATCTAACGACAAGAACAAGCTACCACGAGAACTAGTTCTTGGAATGGGCATACCCTCGTTTTTAATTTCAAGGATATCATGCGGTTTCAGTACATGACCTGGCGGTGTAGAGATTTGAATGCCGCGATCGTCTAAATGCGCTAAAACGATACGAGAAAATCCACAAATAGCTTCAGATAACGTAATTTTAATGGCGGCATATAAATCATGTTGTTTTCGCTCAAACTGAGTATTGTTCTCAACCTTGACAGTGAAAATAACATCACCTGCAGTCTTATTAGGCGCTTGATCTGATTCACCATGCAAGACAATAGTATCACCATCCTTAAATCCTGGCGATACGTAAACTTCCAAAATCTTAGACTCCTTAATAATGCAAGAGCCGGTACATTGCTTACATCGGTCCTTTTCACGGAATAATGTACCCCGCCCATTACAATGAGAACATTCCACATGGTAATTGCTTACTATACCGGGAGCCATACGCCTTATCTTCTTCAACATACCGGAACCATCACAGGGTTTACACTTTTTAGGTAGGGCCTTCTTTTTGCCACCAGTACCGGTACATGTGGGACATATAATATTACGGGTACTACCCATCTTAATCACTTTACCCTTGTAAAGTTCTGGCAGAGTGACCTTGATCGGGATATGAACATCATCAGTTCTGGTACTCTTTTGGGGGCCACCGCGCGATCCACCATGACTGTGACCGTGTCCGCCATCATTGAAGAAACTGTAGAAATCATCAGGCCCGAATGAATTGTCATAGTAATCCTCTCCACCCTCGTAAGAATTATAGTGATTACCGTTCATGCCCTCCATACCGTATCTATCGTACTTTTGTCGCTGGCCATCTGTAAAATGTTAGTAAAAATTACACATCATCATCCTCTCCTTATCATCGCCCCCCTCCCCCTTTCGTTTCAACATACCATCAGATAAAATTTCATATGCTTGACTTATTTCCTTGAACCGCACTTCTGATTCTTCACGCTGATCCTCAGGGACCTTATCTGGATGATACGACAGAGCCAGCTTTCGGTAAGCCTTCTTGATTTCCACTGGTGTGGCCGATCGGCTGACACCCAATACCTCGTATAAATCGACGCCTACGTGCCCGTTCACTGAGAAAAAAACAAACAACAGGTTAGTCAAACAAAATCCAATCTAATCTCGGTCGACACCATTACATCTACTACAAGGCCCCACTTACTGTTTTTATTTTACTGCTTTTGCCGTGGCGATATCGCTTGCAAGTAGTTAGTGCGATGTAATATATGATCCCAGCGGCGGAAAAATTGGGAGGTTGATTTGCGCCTATCGTCAACCTCCACAAAACGCTTTACATGCTATCAACCTCAGAATAGCACTCGGAGCGAAAAATTGACCGACTGGATGGAATGAGAACCTACATGGATTATGTACTTCGCTGTTTTTACGAGAGTACGGGATGGAACGAGGATAATATTTATCCCAATATAACATTGGCGTCTCAATGTATGTATGTGATAAAGCGTAGTGAATAGAAGCGACTACTTCAACGTCAGAATGCCGTGGGAACATAAGGAAAAGTAGACAGACTATTTAACCACCTGCAATTGATAATTATTTCTCATTTAGCTGTCGTCATCAAAACTCGCCCGTTTAAAAGCTAACCACAATATCTTCTTTTAGCCCTGCTGGACTTCAAAGTACCCAATGGCTTTAGCTTGAACCTATCCTCGCAATCGTCGCCCAATTCTGCTTCGACGTACAATTTGACCAATTTGGGCTTTGTCAGTGGCTCAGTGGCTTATCTATACAGTACCAAACCGCTATTCAACATTCAATCTACCAAGGAAATTGACCTTAAAGAGGTAATTACCGGATATAAACAACTTACACCGTTTCGTGAATCAGAAAACCGCGTTTACTGGGGTCAATTGAGAGGTCGCGGTCGTGGTGATTCCCCGAATCAAGGTTGTGATACGCTTTATTATGGTCGCATGTACCTGCCCGGGAATGGGCTAGAGGCCATGGTAGTCCGACGATTCTCCCCTACCACACAACTATTAGTAACCTGTGTTAGTGATTCGCGATTAAAGAACGGTGGTACGCTTACCATGCACTATCAGAGGGACACGGGTCAATGGTGCAATGAATTAATCTATAGTACCAATGAAGCACTTCTGGGCATCAGGGGTATGTACAATTTCGCATACTACCGTAAACTGCGTGAATCTTCTAATTCTTCCCGTTTATCCATTGGTGGTGAACTTTACTATGGCGTACTTAACAAAAGTCCTGGCCTTTCCATCGCCGCTAGGTATATTGCGCAATCCGCTTACACTGGTACACCACTGACGTTAACATTGACGTGTAACCCCTTGGTGGGCCATTTGTCAGCCGCTTATTCGCTCAAGGCTAGCGGTTCAACGGCTCTGAGTAGCCGATTGGACTTTAATGTTTACTCTTATGTAAGTGATCTTTCAGTGGGGTGCGAGATTTGGAAACAGAAATATTCGCTAAAACCCAAGGAAGTCCACACTGAACCATTGTCCCCTATGATTATCCCGGCTACACCCACTTTGATCAAACAACAAAAACCGCCCAAGAAGACAATTCGCGAATCAGTATCAAGTTGGTTTTATTGGCCATGGGGTTTAGCGAGGACCCCGTATCTCTCCCCTATAACTGCATCCTCCTCCTCTCTCACAATCCCCGCCATTTCTGAAATCACAAATACGACCCCCACAATACCCTTTCTGGAACCCTCATCCACCTCTTCTCTCCCTGAAGTCTCTGCATCCGAGGAATTCACAAATGTATTAAAGGCAAGCACTAGTTTTGGTTCTCCTAACGTTAAACTGTTATGGGAGGGCAGATATAAGGAGCTTTTATTAAGTGGTGGTATTGGTGTTAGTTTAGTAGAGGGTACGCCAGTAGTATCAAAGGTTGGATTAGAATTACAGTACTCGTGTTAAGAAAAGAGCTTGTAAATTAAAGTGTAATATTAAAATGAATAATCTAAAGAAAATATGCGAAATGGAAATAATGAAAAAATAAAATAAAAATAATATAGAAATATGAAAAAAATAAACCCAACCCAGAATAATAAAAAATGCACCAATGACCAGTAAAATAAAAATAAAGATAAAACAATTCACGAAAACCAACTTGAAAGCTCCTACTGGTGATCAAGACAGATCGAAAAGAAACATATCATTCTCCTCCTTGCTGAACACCACTTCAGACTTTGGCGATATCGATTTAATCGGACTGCCTTCACAAGCGGAGGCTACGATACTCGGTCTTCGCTGGTGTACTGGTTTATGAACAACATCACGAGACAGACGGTGTCGAGGCAGCGGCGGTAGATGATGCAATTGGGTAGCGGGATTAGGCGATGCCCTTGAACGGTTCTTAGGTAGTCGAACTGTACGTTTGGATTCAAATGATTTAGTAGTATTCATAAAACTAGGCAGAGAAAAGTAATCTGACTTAATTGATTTCAATTTCAACTCGGATGTACGTCTTGATAAGTCATGGGATGAATTAGGCCGCGACCCTGATCGAGGTCCATTGAAATTACTACAGTTAGGACGCTCCTCTCTTATTATGATATTATCATCTATAAGATCATTAGATAATCGTTCCATCGCCATTACGGGATCCGACTCTTGGTCACTAGAAGTGGGACTTTGCCGTCCACTCAGGGTTCTTTCTCTGACATGTCTCCCCATAGCTTCATAATCAATCTCCACACAATCTAAGGGCACATAGGGAATTTCAGCCATCTTTGGCGGCATATACTCTACTTCTTGATCATAATTTCTTTCAATTTCTTCTTCTTCAACTTGCACTGCGTTAAACATGATATCATGAGCGTCATGAATATCAACCATCATATCCTCCGACGAGACGACATCACGATGAACTTTTTCAAATAGCCGCCTGGAGGGTGTAGGCCTCGATCTTGCCAATTGTGGACTAGTATCCATAGGATCATCCAGGCCCATTAGGGTCGTAAATGACGATAATCCTAGCTTCCCATTAACGCTGGCCAATCCAGTCCCTTTAGCATTGGTGTCCTTACCACCTAGCGGTACACGAGCAGAGGGGGTAGCCTGAACATCGAATGACAAGGACCGCTGCTGCCGAGTACTTTTATTACTGGTTATTGATTGTTTTGAGGCCATAAAGTGATTTTCATTCTCATCATGGAGCGGCGTACGACCACGCATAACGGATGAAGACGTTGGTTTACCTAATAAAGGTGTCTTGGGCGGAACTCGGAAAGATATCGCATTCTCCTTGTCGGTGTACACATGATTAGACATTGTAATGGGGACGCCCGGACTCTCGGTGCTTTGGCGGTTATGAAGTGGATCTGAGGTGATGATATTTTGTGTTGTGATAGTGAAAAGGTTGGGGCCACCGAGCGGCTTCACCAGTCAGCCCCTTCAATGGGAATAAAGGAATGGAGATTGTAATTGTATTATTATATAGGTATATTAAATCATTAATAAATAATTTTAGAGTATCATTTTGTAAATAACCACATCTCCCGCCCGACGAGAATCGTCGTGGAAGTGGCTGTTAAAATAGCGGGTATCTTCGCTATAGCCTATGCTAGCGATATATTCGTCAACGTGAGGCACCAGGGCTTCAAACATGACTAAATGCGACGGCCAATGTTCGTGTCTATAAACGTCCTCAATATCAGGCATTTCGGATACCTGGCCATTGATATCATACTGAGGGAAATGAAGACGTAAGAAATCTAGCGGGGATTCGTAGAATAAATCAGCTTCATCCAGGTAAGTGGCTCTCAGCTCAGCCGCGATACCCACGGGTGGTTCACAGGTAAGAAACCATAATTTGTCATCGACCTCAAGATCAGGCCGATGCATATGACTTTGCCAAGGCGTTGAATGGCAGGGCATAAGAAATCCCACACTAGAAATTTCAGTATTGGCGTGAATGTAGTTCACGATAGATATAACGCCAGCCTGATGAAACGTCGTTAAGTAAACAGCTATTGACATATTGAGTGAGAACATAATGCCCAAGATCAGAATAATAAATTTCGATCTTCGCACATATAAGTTAGCCGCCGTTCGAGCCGTTATCAAATGTAAGAACGGCATTAAGGGGTATATAAATCGCATTTCCTTGTGAGACACAAATGAGTAAATAAGTACCGTTAGCGCGATAACCCAAAAACATATTTTAGATCGACTCTGCCATAGACCAACTAATGTTAATGGTAAATATCCAATTAATAATAGTGGTAGACCCTGAGTGAGATAGTAGTGCCAAGGTGAAGTTCCGTAAAATACCGATAGGGACTCAACCACATTGAACTGCAAAAACTTGTACAGGGGGAAAACCAATTCACCATAATACCATCTGTCCAAGTAGGTACATGCGAAAAGAAAACCAGCGCCAATGAGACCAGCCAAAACCACAATTATGATATTACCATTGGTAATCAAGAGATGAAGACCCAGAATCAACCACACAATACCATTTGTCGGTCTTAATAAACAGGTAAACGCTGCAATCGCCAGCGAAACAACCAGCGACAGCCAACTGATAAAGGGTTTGCGACCCAGAGGCCAATAAGACAATGCCACTGTAGTCAGAATCATCTCGAGCGAGTTACTGAACGTGCGAGTCACACAGTACCAGTTAAACGCTGAAAACGCGTTCAGCAGCAGCACCACACGGGCCACCCTACCGCCATCAAGCGAGCGACCCAGTTTGTAGATGTAGAAATCACCGACAGCGGCCAACACTCCCTGAAACACTTTAGGCGCCAGCACAATATACTTATCGTCCAAACCGAGAACTGCCACCGTTTTGTAAACTCCGGCAAATAGCAACGGATGAACCACGCTTCGCAGGGCCTCGCGCCATTCCCACGTCAGATAGCCATAGCCGTAGACCAATTGATGCGCGGGCTCCAGTGACTGCCAGTACTCGTCAGGTTGGAAGAAAGTACGGATACTGAGGGCATTGAACACCCGGAACATCACAAGCAGAGCCAATAGGCCCAACTGAGCCAGTTTATTCAAAGTTCCCACCATTGATCCTCTGGCCTGAAAGATCACAATATACTATCATATATACATAGATGTGAGGTCGGGCTGTATTGTGCGGTGCGGCGGGCGCGGGAGTGCCCAACAGTGACATCTCAACTCTCCTCCATAACGATCCAATTAACTGAAGCACTAATGTTTCTCTCCAAGCTAAAGGGCAAAACGGTCGATGCAAAGAAACCTACAACGGCATCTACGGTGAAGATAAAGACCGTCAAGGTCAAGCAGGTCAAAGTTGCCCCGCCTGCCTCGCTCAAACGCGGGTCGGAAGCGCATAATGATACTGGCTACGATAATCAACAAAACAGAAAGGCTAAACGGGGAAATTCTGGCTCGTCAGGTTCATCAACAACACTGTCACGGAGTGCGTCAGTGGAGTCAACCTCTAATGGTCGTAAATCGACCCCTCATCGTAGACGAAAGTCTGCCGATCTCTATCGGTTCAACCGGGCATCAAGCTCTGACGAAGACGCAGACTGCGTAGATACATGGGAAGAAGACCTCAAAAGATTTTCGTCAGCGACTCCTGGTATAGAAGACTCGAAGGAGCGTGATCTGACTCGATCTTTCTTGCATCCTGATAGTACCCTTTTCGTCTCTACAGCACCCAAATTGAAATTAGTGCATGCCGCTGATATCGCTAATGATTCAAAGCCTTCGTATAAAAATCGTAAGTTCGTTCTCTGCTCATTTTTCAACATTTCAGCATAATGGAAAAGCTCTTTTAACTAACAGTCTATAGCTTTCAAGGATTCAGATGGTACACTTATAGTGTCCTTAGAAAGTCCGCTGATATTTGCCCAAGAAAAGCAAGTATTGATCCTCACCTCATATTTTTCTTTCCTCTCTCCATGTAGCTAACACCTCTTTTTATTCAGATATTGTATAGTAGAACCAACAGCATTGATTGAGTTCAACCCGTTTACGGAAATAGGCCAAGTTATGGAACTGGTATCATCTACGTTTGTGCCCAGCCAATACTCAAATAAAATCAGTCACCCCTTATTAGAAGACTGTATTCTGAGGAGAGTTCGACGAGCGGCAAAGAATGCAAATTTGGATGAATTTACCCACGCTATCGAGGAATACAATACTATAATTAAACAAATTAAAGCCGAGAATGGCCAAATGCAATTGATCAGAGATATGCATCATTTACCTCAAACATTCGTTTATGCCATGTTAGATCAAGTTTATTCTCGAACTGTGTCGCCAGAGGTGGATGAGCTAAGAAATTACGAGGCATTCTCTAATAACGTATACGGTGAACTCTTACCGTCTTTTATGACTCGGATATTCAATTTAACTAAGATGAAATCAACATCCGTTTTCGTTGATCTGGGATCGGGTGTCGGTAATTGTGTTTTACAAGCAGCTCTTGAAATTGGATGTGAAAGTTGGGGTTGTGAAATGATGTCTCATGCGGGTAAATTAGCTGCTAAACAAAAAGTGGAATTACAGGAAAGATTGAAATTATACGGCATCAACCACGGATCGATCAATCTAAACAATCAGAGTTTTGTTCATAATGACGAGATTCAAAAGGCCTTGCAGAGGGTAGACGTTTTACTGGTCAACAATTATGCCTTTGATGGCCAATTAAATAGTCATTTGATTGATATGTTCCTCGACTTGAAGGATGGGTGTAAAGTTGTGTCCTTGAAATCATTTGTACCCCCAGGACATGTCATCTCAGAACATAACATTGAATCCCCGTTGAATATGCTCGAAGTTCAAAAGTACGAGTTTTATTCGGCAAGCGTTAGTTGGACAGATGCCCCCGGACCCTTTTACATTTCCACCGTAAACCGGTCGAGAATTCAAAAATATCTGAAGCGAAGACGGTAAGTTATGGGAAGAGGTAAAAAATTAAAAAGTTTAGTATTTTATAGTATAGATTAATAAGATTTAGAATATTGGTATTATCAATTGTCTTGTCCACGATACATAACTTCATAACTCCCAGTATTATATTATGTAAAAATGCAGATGCGGGGGTTCACTCGTAAAATTAGGCTAGTAATCTTTTCATCATTTCCTTATCGAAGATCAGCTAGAATATCATTTAAGAAAAAAATGTTGCTATCTCAATGCCTGAGGGCAACTAAAAGGTTACCCATCAAGTGGAGCTTATATAGCGGCTTTAATAACCGCTTTGTTACGATAAGATCTTATTCCACTGGTAAGTATTGATATGACGTCTCTCACTTTCACTCTCCTTGCATTTGGCTTGGTTAATATGTGTAAAGAGTAAATAATACTAACTGATTACTGTCTCTCTTTTTACAGAACCTGCTAAAATTGAGTTCTTACCCAGCTTACTTTGCAAACGGGCTGAAAAGATCGGCGAGGATTATCACAAATTGGAACAAGAAGTCGAAGAAACTCAAAATTATAATGCAGATATATCTACCAAGTTGTCGAAGATGGGTGCCATATGCAGTGATTTCAAAGAATACCAGACCTTGATAGCTGAAGTCGAAGATCTCAAGCAAATGTTTTCTGATCCCTCTCTCAAGGCTGATGCAGAGGAAGAAATGCTATCATTGACTCAAACTATCAATAATTTAGTCGAAAAATTACAGGGTAAGCTTTTACCCACTCATATCTTCAGTGACAAGGCTTGCATTTTGGAATTAAGACCCGGTGTGGGTGGTAGCGAAGCCATGCTTTTCACTGAAGATTTAGTAAATATGTACCAGGGTTATGCCACTGAAAAGAGATGGCCAACTCAAATTATTTCCATGACTCCTAATAGTGCAGGGGGCATCACGGAAGCTATTTTAAGTATTGATGAACCGGGTTCTTATGAAAAGTTTCAATATGAGGCCGGTGTTCATCGGGTTCAACGGGTCCCGGCTACGGAAAGTAAGGGACGTACTCATACATCAACTGCGGCCGTAGTGGTATTACCCCAATTAGGCGGCGATTCAGAAGCTGATGGTGACGCTGCTGAAAGAAAATATGCAACAGGTGAAGTTCAAATTGATGTTATGAGAGCCCGCGGTGCTGGTGGTCAACACGTTAACACGACAGAATCGGCAGTCAGATTGACCCATATCCCCTCTGGTATCGTAGTATCCATGCAAGACGGAAGATCCCAACATAAAAATAAGGCGAAGGCGTTCATGATTTTGGGCTCTAGATTAGCTGAAAGAGAAAGACTAGAAAAAGTTGAGTTTGAAAAGAGTAAACGTACGGCCCAGGTTTCATCAATTGGAAGATCAGATAAGATTAGGACTTACAATTACGTTCAGAATAGAGTTACCGATCATAGATGTGGCTTCAGCATGTATAATTTAGATGAATGCGTGGCTGGCAAAAGATTGGATGAAATCTTAGAAGCTATGGAAAAGCACGCTCAAATAGAAAACATGAAGCTACTTGAACAACAAAATTGATTTAGTTGTTTTTGCAGTTTAATTATAGTCTCCATAATTTTTGAGTCAAAATTATGGAAGAAGTTATTGTGAATACGGTTCGACCATTTAGATTAGTCTATTAGATTATTGTACATATAAAAGCTAAATGATAAACTATATATAATTACATACGTCACTTGAACAATTATATTTTTAATTATTCTTTATTATTGTTCAATTCTTGCTCATCTAAAATAAGACCCACTTTGACTTGTTCGTTAACTGGGGTTTTACCATTTTTAATGTCAATAATTTCAGTTATAGTATTACCAGGCTCAATAGCCCAATCGATTATATGCGCGCCACCATAAGTTTTAAAGATCCATTCATTTGCTTTTCTATAGTGAGCACATTGAAAGTATCCCCTTGAGGCAGATAAAGGACTAGGATGAACTGACTTCAAAATCAAATGACTGCTTTTATCGGCCTTAATTTTATCAATACGTTGAGAGGCGGAATTACCCCAAACCATAAAACAAACTGGATTTGATTCTTTCTTCAGAAGAACTTCTAAAACTTTTTCGGTAAATGTTTCCCAGCCTTTTTTAGCGTGTGAGTTGGCGTTATGAGCACGTACGGTCAAACAAGCATTAATCATTAAAACACCTTGTTCGGACCATTTGGTTAATAAACCATTCTTTTTCGGGATTTCAAATTCAGGATAATCAATCTTGATCGTTTTATACATATTTTTTAGTGAAGGGGGAGGTGGTGTAGGAGGCTGAACGGAGAATGCTAAACCATGAGCTTGATTGGGATTATGATATGGATCCTGACCAAGAATTACTACTTTAACATCCTCAAACTTTGTCAAACGTGACCAAGAATATATATCTTTGGCTAAAGGAAACACCAGTTGTTTCCGTTCTGTCTCAGCCTTCAAAAATTGTTTCAATTTCAAAAAGTAGGGCTTTGTTAGTTCCTGGTAAAGACGGGACAACCACGACGTATCCAATGTATCAATCTCCAACTGCAATAGCTCCCTTTGTTCATACGATAGTGAATCCACCCATGTTTCTTTATTAAATCCATTTGAAGCTCCTGAAGTTTCCGCCGGAGCGGAGCTTATCATCGTCTTTGTTGTGATAGTGCTTGTCTGGGGCTCGAATACTGATGTCGGGGCAGATACTGATTCTTCCCCTTTTAGTTTCTTCTCGATTGTACGGTCAACCTTTTGGAAATAAGAAGCTATCGGGTTTGTTTGGACATCCTCGAGTTTGCGTTTTGTAGATGTTTCTCTTGCCATTTTTTTGAAGAGTTGACGTGAGGACGGCTAATAACGCGTAGTTCAAATTATCGCCGTGTTCCGACCTGGTTAAAAAAATATAGGTATCAAAGAAAAAAAAAAAACCAGTTTAAAAAAGAAGAAACGAAAACATATAATTAGAGATGACGAGATTAAATAAAAAGAGTTAGTTTTGGAATGAGATAGAAAACCTAAATTTACAGGGTATTTTATGTACAGAATATTGAAATATATCACTTTAATCAAAAACTCCAACGATCACCATTAGCTGATAATTCAGAGCCAAGTTTTTCATCTAATTTAACCTTGTATTCTCTTAAAATATCCAACGAGCCCTTACGACTTTCCTTGAATTGATCCACAGCGTCAGCTTCTTTGCTAGAGCTAATTTTATCGGAAACACTGATTGCTTGGTCTAGAAGTGAATCGTCTTTTTTCACTGAAGTTTTGTATTGAACCATGTACACATCGAAAAGACCAACGCAGCAATTGAAATCATTGATCTCATAACCAAGTTTAAACCAGTCTTCAGCTAACATTATATTATTGAAGTAATTCAAATATAAAAACCCTAGAGGGGCAAACGCCTCTCTCAGACCGAGACCTGCGGCAGTTTCCATGTAATATTTAGATCTTAACTTATCATTATCATGTAGCTGAGCAAGATAATAATAACAATCACGAACTTGTTGCGGTGATCCCACAGATACAGCCTTTGAAAAGGCATTTTTAGCACTATTCAAATCGAAGTTCATCATTGCTATTATTCCAACACTTCGGTAACATTCGGTTAACATATTGATTTCAGAAGGGCCAGCATCGATACAGGCCTGGTAAGAATTGGATGCTTCAGCGATACGACCAAGCTTGTACGCCAAATCGCCCTTGATCTTGAAGGCCAATGGGAATTTGGCATCACATAGCTGTTTTAATAAATTCTGAGTATGATCTTTATCTTCCTGCGAGTAGGTTATCGTTTCATTCTTGTTGATACTATTACTGAGAATCCGACTACACAACAGGGTGATAGCAGTATTATTTCCTAATTCGGCGGAAAGCTCAACCAGATTATTTTCTATGCGTGCTAAATGTTGACTGTAGACCCCCGTGTCTTTACGGTGTTCTTCCAGAATTTGTTTCAAAGTCATAAGATCTTCGCCCGTAACGTTCGAAGGTACATTTGTGTGACTCTGATCAGCTATGCCGAATTCCAGACAGGTCTGATAAGATTGGACGACATCCTTATAGTTTAACGGACTCTTTTTCTTGAACAGATATTTTTTTAATGTGCTCTTAGGCGGAAGGACATCTTCAATCTTGGGTAGCTTCTCATCAGTGCCTTCGGCAGTCGCAGTCGCAGTCAGTTTTGTGGCTATCGTAGTCCCTTTGGCTATCGGCTGATTCCACAATCCCCCGCTAGTATTAAAGCACCTATACGTATTATGATACTTTGGAATTGAATTTATATCTAATTTCAGCAGATATGGCCTCATTTCGTGTTTTGATTCTTGGAGATCGACCTAGCGGTGTACGATCCGCTGGGTAAAAAGCGCACCTTATTATGCAGGCCCTGACCGCCTGGCTCGTTCCGTAATCTCTCAGGCTGAAGCGTGTAAATCCAACAATCATCAAAAATGGCCTTTAGCAGTGTATCCGCTCGTTACTTCTCTACAGCATCCGTTGCAAGGGCCGATTATTCACATCTAGTAATTGGAGCTGGGGTAATCGGCTTAGGCGTGGCGGCTCAGTTATCGAAGCAGGCTGGAAATTCGGTACTTATGGTCGAAAAACATAGCGATATAGGTACTGAGACCTCGTCCAGAAACTCAGAGGTGATCCATGCGGGTATTTACCACCCAGCTGATAGTTTAAGAACTCAATTGTGTATCAGAGGCAAAGAACTTTTGTATGATGCCGGAAAGAAGGGGGTTGAGCTTCGCCAATGTGGTAAGTATGACCACATAGCATTCATTCTCGCTACGCTTGAATGAAATCACCCCATCCTGACACGGATTTTTTTACATTATTTCTCGCTGAAGCTCGAAATAAAGTTTTATGATTCTAACACCAAATATATAATTTTTTTCTAGGTAAATGGATTGTTGCTCAGAACGATAAAGAAAATGAGTATTTACAGAAGATGCGTGATCGTGTTATCTCTTTGGGGGTAGGTGTTTGAATTATTTTATTGTTACTGTTTGTATTAATATGTTATGAGAAATCAAAACGCAATGTACGTGCACTAATAATCAATGCTTGAAATTTTAGGTGCCAATAGAATGGGTTGACAAATCGCGAAATGAATTACTTGAACCCTTTGTGGCAGCAAAGGGCCAAATTTTGAATTCCCCTTCCACTGGGATCGTCAACGCCCATTCCTTTATGCTTTACCTTCAATCGATATTTGAAAATAATGAAGGTGAGACCGTCTTAAGAACAAAAGTTACTGGCATATCCTATAATCCCGCTATAAAGGAATACACGGTATCTACGATTTCTCAAAGCGGTGAGGAGATGGAAATTCAGGTTGAAAATATTGTGAATTCAGCTGGCCTGTATGCCCCAGATGTGTCCAACCTTCTACTACCGTCAGATCGTCACTACACGGCATATTACGCCAAGGGAAATTATTTTTCATACACGGGTGGTCGAGTTAAAGTTAATCGACTTATTTATCCATGCCCTTCAGACCACGTATCGCTAGGAACTCATTTAACCATTGATTTAGGTGGAAGGATCAAATTTGGTCCTAATATTGAATGGGTCTCTTCATCGACAGATTTAAAAGCAAACGGGGCTCAACTAGATGAAGTACACGATACTATTTCCCGTTACATGAAGGGAATTGAACGTCATGAGCTTACTCCCGATTATGCCGGTATAAGATCCAAAATTGCCGGCCCGAATTCGGAATTTATTGATTTTGTTATAAAAGAAGAACCAGGATTCCCCGGGTTTGTTAATCTATTGGCTATGGATAGTCCAGGTTTGACAAGCTCAATGGCCATTGGCGAGTATGTGACTAAAATTTACCATGGATAAAAAGTAGTTTCATTTTCGTTTAGAATAGACGTGACAATAAAAAAATTATGCGAATAGAGTAGATCTATAGATATTTATTGTTTTAAATGGAAGGAATAAGCACATTATAAACAAAAAGCCAGCAGCTTACCTTAACCCCACTGGAAAGGATCTGATTTAGAATTTGGATAATCAAATTCTGATGCCATCTGACTTTTTGGTTCTCGCTGCGGATTAGGCGAGAACGTATGACGAGAAAACTATTAAATGCAAAAAGGGAAAGGGCCAGTGAGGAATGACGAAGGAGAAAAAAATAAAAAAGATATTCATAATCAGCTCATATCCGCTGATTTTCGTTGTTAAATTTTTTCACATTCTCATCGTTACTATCATCTGAGTCCTCAAATTTATTGATAATAAAGAATGAAACACAGACTAAGAATGCACCGAAGTAGTAAAATAATGTCACATAACGATGCTTGAATATCATATCACCTGCCATTGCCAGGGGAATAGTAGCCCCTAAACCAACTGTCACAACTAAAGGAGATGTCATAAGCATAGCTAAAACCCAGAAGAAATCAGATATTAAAGTAGATAATGCATTTCCTAAAATAATAAACAGTACCCGTTGAGTTGGGGGTAATTCAAACGTCTCTACGCCAATATAATTGAAAAGAATAATAATAGGACCAAGTAGAATAATGTTGAAGGCCCCTACAAAGCCAAAAAATAACTTAGTATTGATTCTGGATTCGTCACCAATTTTTAGCTTGAGTAATGTAGTGTAAACACCATAAAGTAAAGCACCCCCTAGGGCCATTAAGTTACCAATAATGACCCAGTTTTGGTCAACACCAGCAAGCGAGTTCACCCTCGTTGTTGAAGAATGATCAGCCTCAGTAATCAACACAATGCCTAGAAAACTAAGACATAAAGCGCTAAGCTTGGCCATTGTGAAAACTTCAACTTTGAAAATGGCACCGACGATAAGCGTGAAAAAACTGCTAGTACAAGAAAGAATAGTAGCACTACTAACACTAGTAAATGCCAATGACGCATTCGTTAAAAGGTTTGATATAAACCACAGAATACAAAATTGACTACTGAGGATTGCTGTCTCTCTAATAGTGAATTGAGCAGGTTTGGCCGATGCACGTCGTTCATTCGTTCGGGCATGAGTGATAGGGTCAAGTCCAGGCAATGAAACCAAGCTTGATTGTGAGTTGTTATAATCATCTAGTAACCTAGATTCAACTGTTTTGTGGCTGGTGGAAGAATCTGAAGTGTTGTTACTCTTATTCAGGTATCGATAGAGCGTTGGAAGGAGATATACACTAAAAGTACCGGTATTAATATACGTAACGAAATAGGGCTTTTTATATTCTCCACTTTCGAACAAAATCTGCACAAGGTATAATAGAAAGTTAGTATTAATGAAAGTGGTGGTTTAAGAACCAAAATGTGAAAAATGAAATTTCCAGGTGAAAAAAACTCACCCTCTGAGACTTACGTTAACCAAAAACCCTGAAAGCGTCCAAAGCATGACAACAAAGAACAAAAGTAGTAAACCAAGTCGCCATCTTCGCTTGCGTCTGGCCTTCTCTTGCAAAGCCGATTCGTAGTCGTCCTCTTCGATATCTATTGAACCGTGCACGAAGGGCGATGGAGAATTCGAGTTCGATCCCATGCGTGGATCACGGATAGCCACGAAAGGGTGGTTCGATTCGACGGGCAGATCAGTGCTAGCCGTACTATAGTGGCGATGTGACTGGGGAGAGACTTCCATATTCGTGTATACGGTCCACGAGTTCCAAAGAGTTCCAACAAAGGGTTCTTATTGTAGTGTGTCTGCCGAGTACGAGAGAACTGTAATCAGTCACGAATGACGAATGAACGATTTCGATCTGCAGGGCGCTGCAGGGCGGCTCCCAATCACGAATTTCACCGTGAGCTGCGTAAGATGAGCGTTGGAATGATCCCACCACCCACAACGATAACACCGAACCGGACACAATTGGGCAATTATCGGGCGACTTGGCTTATCAGAGAGAGTGCGACACAGCATACATCACGTTTTACATTTATTCATTTCTACTTATCGCTCTCAACCGGGAAATATTTACGCGTTCAGACGTGCCGTTGTAAGTATACCCTCAAACCAATTTGTATATCTTAATTTCAGCCACACATCCAATATCATAACGTAATATCATTTGCCAACATCCCGGAAATCGCATGTTTACGAATACACCCGTGGCCAAAGATAGAGTCAGATCATCAGTACGTAAGTCTGGCTCTCCGCCCAAGTTGGCGTTCCCGCATAATAAGGTAACCGCTGATACCGAAGAGTTACCGCCGCGTACACGCGCTTATTCCACAGAGCCACAGACACAGAGTACGGCTACCGGTGATACGAGCACGTCACGTTTCAACGAAGAGATTGAAGAGGAGGCCCTTTTAAATGGCAAATGGTCTTCGAATAAACTTACCATGAATAGCTTGATTTCTCAATCAATCAATACAACCCCTACTGATATACCTAGAACATTTACAAAATACAGGGCCACGCCATTACAAAAAGTAAGTTTGCGGTTACAATCGGAAGATATTGAATCTGATGATGAAGAAATAAATACTAGAAGTGATAGTATGATGACTTCGATAGGATCCCGGAATGCATTTGCTGACTCGGATCTTGGTGCCACTTTGAGGGTGCCGTTAAAACCAGCTCATATTTATGAAAACCAAAGTGACTCTGACTTCGTTAACGCAAATCAGGCTGAAGAAATGGAAGAGGAGTATCAAGATATTTTACGGGCCGAGATTTCAGCAAAAATCCTCAATTCACCTATTTTAAATTCGCCTTTTAAAAAAGGTGTTTCATTATATCCTAGTTTTCATTCACCTGTTCGACAACCCATTATTCAAAATTTATCCTCTTCAATATATCCCGTTTTGAGGTCACCGACAAAATCGCTCTCGCGTTCAACCGAGATTGGGGTTGTTGATATTGAAACTAATAATAGGGTCAGCATCTCTGAAGGTGATCAAGAAGAGATTAACCGTGAAAATGAGGAAGAAAAACATGACCATAATGAAGGTGATAATTACAATTATGAAAACTACAGAGCTGACCAGAAAGAGGAAGAAGTATATGTAGAAGAAGCATACGTAGATGAGATATACGAAGATGAGGCGTATGAAGATGAGGCGTATGAAGATGAGGCATACCACAATAGTGCGCATGAAAGTAAAGTACACGAAGAGGAGGAATACGAAAATAATGTATACGAAAGTGAAGCGCGCGAAAATGAAGCATACGCAGATGAAGTATATGAAGATGACGACGGTATCAGCTATGAAGATAATAACTATGAAGATAATAACTATGAAGATAATAACTATGAAGATGAAGTATTTAATGACAGCGAGGAAGTAGACGACCACTTTATCAAGGAGTATACTGGAAATCAGGAGAACAAAGAAATAAATAATAACCAAAATGTGGTTCATGATAGAAGATATAGACGCCAAAATAATCGGCTTTTGCTACCCAGGCAAACTCTGGCTTCCAAAATCAAGAGAAGGATTAAGTTCTTAATCTATATGCCGATCTATGTCTGCAAGTATTTATTCCAGGGGTTGGTCAAGACTGCTAATTGGTGGCTATCAGCTTTTTTGCTAGGAGGAATAATTTTCTACATAAGCAAGAACCCGTTGCCTATATCCAAACTTTGGAAGAGTTCAAACGGTGACATGAACTCTTTACCAGCTGATTTCGATGCTTTAGCTGACCGGCTTATTTACGTTGAATCACAAATCACAAAACTATCCACATTCATTAGTGAATGGAATACAAATCAGGTTGAAAAGGATGACTCGAGATACGGTGCCCTTGATGATCTTGTTACCGGAATCGCATATCAAATCAGTGACTTATCAGACCGATCCTATCAATTACAAACCCAACATGAAGAACGTTTGAATATGGTTAGCGCTAACTTGACGCTTAGTATGAACTCAACTACCCACGCTATTCAATCAATAATCGATAATATGTATCAGCTGCAATCTCAAATTGCTAAACTACAAATGGAGAAAGCAGTAAAGGATCCTACGGTTGAATATCCAACTTTAGATGTATTTGATTTAGATGAGTTCTGGAAGGCCAATAACAAAAGTATCGAATCATTTATGACAACTAAAGTGAAACAGATTTTAGATTCGCAGGGTTATGCAAAGGATAATTTTATTGATAATGATTTTTTCAGGACAACTCTGGGTGAAGAGTTGGAGACACTGAGACGGGAAATGAATGAAGACAAATTAGCTTACGAAAAATCCTTTGATGTTAGAATCGATAAGGCATCTCAGAATATATTGGAGGCCCTTCCACGCTTACTAGGATCAGATAAGATTAACAACGTGACAACAAATATATTAGAAAAGTTGTTGTTACCATCCCAATCCATACATAGGGCTAATGTGGTTTCAAAACCCAACTTTGCGTCTTTGCGGGCTGGGACTGTTATTAATCCTCGACTAACATCTACTTTCAATCCTTGGCAGTCAAGATCAATATTCTATCGCGTATATCGTTGTGCATTAGGTTCAGTCGGATTTGGAAAGATAAATTTTCATGCACCAGAAAGTACTTTGATAGATAATCTTGAGTTGGGTGAATGCTGGCCATTTAACGGTAAACAAGGGATTTTAGCGCTTAAGTTAGGGATGGAAATATATCCCACAGATATTATTATTGGTAATATACGAACCGAAGATACCTACAATCCCACGTCAGCACCACGAAATATTTCTTTGTGGATAAAGAATGACGATGAAGCTTTGTTAAGAGAAATAAGAGATATTATCGATCAACCTTACCCTGTGCCTAAACGCCTCCCGCCCAATTTTGTAAGGATTGCTGAATTTGCCTATGATATCCACAACTCAGAACCACAACAGCTATTCTCGCTGAGTGCTATTATCAGGGATATCCGTCCGAAAACTAATGAGGTGGCTTTTGTGTTTGATGATAATTGGGGTAACGAGTTTTACACTTGCGTTTATCAGGTAAAATTATATGGCGATCTTGCTGAACCAGCCGTTGAACCAGCCGTTGAGACCACTTCAATAAAATCTAATGATAAGAACGAATTCGTTGTTCAAGTTGAAGATGAAGAACTACAGAATTTTAATTACGAAGATGTACAATCTGAAGAGTATCCAACCGATTCACTTATTCATAGTAACAAGGTAGAGTTTTTCGAAGATAAAGATTTGGATAAATATTCAAACGATAAGTTTACCTATGATAACACGGTAGAGCTTTTCGAAGATGATATTGCTTACAGTCGGACAAGTTTTGGCGGTTACGGAGATGATAATACATTTTAATTCAGTATGGCTTGTTTTCGGTGGATTATCCGAGAGATTCTGGTGAAACTCACGTATTATACAATTTCAAATAGTAATAAAAACAGCAACAAATAAAAACAAAAACGAATAAAATTAAATACGCAAAAGAAAGAAAAATACAAGAAAAGAAAGCCCGGGGTGAAGAAGAATTACCCAAATAAAATTACAGTTTGAGAAAGACCTCTTGGTATTGATAACTGAAAGAACATTTTATATGTCCAAACTAAGTATATCAGAAAAGAATATGAACAAGAAATACAGATATTGATGTGATATTATTCAAATTATCATTTTTTGGCAGATTGTCTCATTTGTTTTAATCTGTATTCACGGCCATCCTTTAGAGCCTGGATCATTCTGGCCTTCTCTTGATCCTTGAAGGATTGCTCATAATCAATAACATGAACTTCACTCTTCTTGGGTAAGAGCTTTGGTGCAGTCGGCTTTGGCAATTCTGAAAAGTATGGTGACAGTAGAGAGTCAGTTGAATCGATACGCTTTGAGGGGTTCAATTGCGTCATTTGAATCATCAAGTTCAGAGCATTATCACTGGCGGCTAAGAAACGGTTACGAAGCTCTTGGCGTGAAGGGAATGGATATACTTTGATAGATTGATAAGCTGGTAGTTGAGATACACCAGGCCAGGTTTCTTCGGTAGGGGTACCCAGAGCGCGGAATGTGACGTCAATTTGATTAATATCATCAGCACCTGGTAAATAAGGCGTTCTCAACATGAGTTCGGCGAAGATAAGACCTACTGACCATATATCGATGGCGGTTGTATAATGGCGAGCTCCAAATAAGAGTTCAGGAGCTCGGTACCAACGAGTGACTACCGTTGGTGTCATTTTATCGCGGGGAGCCGGAATAGCCCTAGCCAGACCGAAATCAGCTAATTTCAACTCACCATTAGGAGCCAACAGTAAATTATTGGGTTTTAAATCTCGATGCAATATAGAATTACGATGACAATGGTGCAAACCACGCATGGTCATCAACATCCATGATTTGACGTCAGCTGGCGAAAAGATAATAGTCTTATCTTTGATAAGCATTTCTAAATCAGCAGGCAAGAATTCCAGAACCAGACTTAGATTTGCATCAGAAGAAAAGACATCGAGTAGGGCAATAATATTGGCATGCTTGACTTCCTGTAGAAACTTGATTTCACGGATAGCCGACATATCTAACCCATCCTTGAACTCACTCATTTTGATCTGCTTGATGGCAATCGCCTTGCCCGTGTCGACCTGACGACCCACATAAACCACGGCGTAGGTACCTTCACCTACTTTCTTCTCTTTGGAGTACCTGTTCTGGGCTATTAAATTGTGTTCTTTTGCTGTTTCCATCTTCTTTAAGTGAACGAATATATTTACTCTGTGGCATTCTGAAGTTCATTCTGCGTTTTCGACCGTGGTTTCGCTATCTTGAAAATCACCTCCCATTTCAGCTATATGCGGCGGGGTATTCACGCCCCACTTTAAGAGGCGTGGTTCTTTAAATGCGATCTAAAGGTCACGTGTACAATATAGTCTCATAGCCTGTTGAAGCTCGGCATCATGGCCTAGGCAGGTGGGGTTGTATGGCTATTACATGAACTGAGCGGCATTTACCACGAGGGCTATCCATTAACTACAGTTTTCATTCGTGGCCATATCCGGCTTGACACACCACACATTTGTATCACTCGGCATTTAACAGTTAGTGGACAGCAGCCACTTGTGCACTTACATCTATTGTTACATATCTTACGACATCCAGGAGTTGCTCGAGGCCGTGCAGCATTTAACATATCTTCACCCCACTTACGATCGACGGACTCCCACATATAAGAGTACACGATATATTCAAAAGCAGCGTAACACAAAGTTTCCATCCTTTCAATTGGGACTCACTAACTTAGTACACTAGCGATGGCTCCTTCGCCGAATGATCCGCGACCACATAACCTCGCGGCTGATGGCGATAGCGATAATAGCGACATGGGGAGCATGAACAGTATACCAGCAGAGATAAGGCAGAAAAGTCATAGCTCTGACACAATAAGCAATCGATTAACTGATCCTTTCAAGGATCCCTCCCGGGAAACAAGTGATAATGGCGACTATAGTGATGATGACTTTACCCAGTTTCCATCGTTGCCCCACATGGGCCATTCAAGTACTATGAATCAACAGGGGGAAACCATTTTCATGCATCGTATTCCTCCGTCGGCGAATACAATACCGCAACAAACCAACCCCCAGCGACGAGCTAGAGGCTACAGTTTGCGTACTCGATTATTTAATAAGTCGCTAAACAATCAGCAAACTGTTGACCAGGGCAAAACCAATGAATATATTGTAAATTCAAGTCCTTCAAATGAGGTAAGTCCTCACGCAATTTTTTCACCTGGACTGGATGTTCTCTCGGAGAATCTCGTCTACGAAGTTGAGCCTAATGCCAAGTCGGATTTTGAGATAAATTTACAAGAACCAATGTCTACGATTAACCATCGAAGATTTAGTCAGCTTCGCATGGAGTCAATAGTTTTCTCTGAGCCTTTAAACAATTATTCTACTTGGGCGTCTCGTAAATTAACCGATATCGGCTTTCGTGGTCAAGTAGCGCAATTCATTCAACAGACGAAAGACTTCATTCTACAGAATAAAATAATTCCACCTTCTAAAAATGGCCGGATCATTCCCTTTCGGATAATTATGGATAATAGTGACAATAAGGGGAGTGTCTCTGATACTCTTATTGACGAGAGAACCGAAAAACCTTATTGTGATAATCTGATCACATCTTCTATTTATACTGCTTACAATTTTATACCCCGTCAGCTCTATGCTCAATTCTCGAAACTGGCGAATCTTTACTTTTTGGTATTATCAATTATGCAGATGATCCCATCTTGGTCTACGACTGGTACCTATACTACAATTGTTCCGTTGTTGTTCTTTATCACTATATCAATTGCTCGTGAGGGCTACGACGATTGGCGAAGACATCGCCAGGATAAAGTCGAGAATAATAGTACCGCTTACGTTCTACGCCGTTCTCCTGAATACCCTCTATCACCGTTACTTTCTTCGTCTTCAATTCGTTTAGATTCTACATCGTCTGATGAACCTGAAAATACTTTGACTAATACTGGATTATTTTATCAAAAAGTTGAATGGAAAAACCTTCAGGTTGGTGATATAGTCAGACTCGAAAAAGATAATTGGGTGCCGGCTGATATTGTGGTCTTGAACACCATGGGTGAGCATGACACTGCTTATATTGAAACAATGGCGCTTGATGGTGAAACAAATTTGAAACCCCGTGAACCTCAGCCCACGATCAACAAAAATTATCCGACAATTGAAAAACTATGTAATTCTGAAGTTGATATTGCCATGATCACCGAAGATCCCAATTTGGATCTCTATAACTTTGAGGGTGCAATCAAAATTAGCGATAATATCTATCCGTTAGCTAACTCTAATGTTATATACCGAGGGAGTATTTTGAGAAATACACCCACTTTGCATGGTATGATCATTTTCAGTGGTGAAGAGGCAAAGATTCGTATGAACGCAATTAAAAATCCTCGTACCAAAGCCCCTCGCTTACAAAATTTTGTTAATCGCATTGTTATGATTATGGTGTGTTTTGTTGTTTTCTTGGCGGTATTCTGTACAGTCGCAGCCAAGATCTATTATAATTCTGATGGTAAACCTATGTGGTATTTAAAGGGATTGGAAGTTGGTGTCGCCCCAAATTTTATGGGGTTTGTTATTATGTATAATACTCTGATTCCCTTATCACTTTATGTTTCACTTGAAATTGTCAAAGTGATACAAATCATTCTGCTGCAAGCTGACATTGATATGTTCCATGTTGAATCAGATACACCTTGTGAAGCCCGAACTTCTACTATTAATGAAGAATTAGGTCAAATCAGTTATATCTTCTCCGATAAAACGGGTACACTAACCGATAACCAAATGATTTTCCGTAAGTTATCTGTGGCCGGCCATGCGTGGGTTCATGATCTAGATTTACTTATAAGCCCACCAAAGGAAGAGCCGGTGCTAATACACAAATCTCGCAAGAGTACATCAAGTGTAAGAATGTCTACTAGTAGTGCTACTAATATGCCTAGGTTTTCACAGTCATCGGCTTTAGAGTATCAGAGTGCTAATAAACTTCATGCTAACGTACTGTCCAGTTACACTGTCCCCCGCGATTTTACCGAAGATGAAGAAGATATACCACAAAGGTTTAGCAGTGATAATATTTTGAAGCAAATGAAATCATTACCGAGGAAAAGTAATGCTGGATCTCTGAATGAACGCCCTAATACATCTACTCTTCGGAGGACAGCTACTATTCAAAGTAAACACTCTGTTTGGAAATCGACCGCTGCTCCTGGTAAAACCCAGAGTGCCCGGTCTACAGTCGAGCTCATAAGATTCTTACAAATGTATCCTAACGATTTATATTCTCGTCGGTGCCGATTTTTTTTATTATCCGTCGCTATATGCCATACTTGTGTACCTGAATTTGACGGTGATATGAAAGAAATCGAAAGTCTTAGTTATAGTGCAGCATCACCCGATGAAGTAGCGTTGGTTAGCGCTGCGAGAGACTTGGGTTATATCGTTATTGGTCGTCAGAATCAATCAGTTATAATTAGAACATTTCCTCAAGGATTAGATATGCCTCCTGTTAATGAAACTTATGAAATATTAGAAGTCATGGAATTTACGTCAGCCCGAAAACGTATGTCTACGGTAGTTCGATTTCCTGATGGCCGTATTTGTATTATTTGCAAGGGAGCTGATAATATCATCTTAAACCGACTTCGATCTTCAGACTTGGCTCGGGAAAAGGCTCAGGAAATCACCAATCAATCTGACGCTCGAAAGAGAATTGAAGCTGAATTTATTATTAATCGTAACAGTATGTCTAGCTTACCGCGAAATAGTTTGAGTTCTATTCCTCGAACTTCTATTAATATCAACCGGGAAAATGCCATCAGCAGTCTAGATAACTGGCTTAATAACACCAATAAGGAAGAAGAAGTTGATGAAATCGCTTCCATAACCCGAAGATCGACGCAACTTGCCAGGCAGCGAAAGTATGGTGAACAAAGTCTTAGCAGGCATAAGTCACATAATTCTCTAAAATCAAATCATATTAAAGGCATGGATTCAATCACCAGTAATCCTATTACAGGTCTGATCGATAATGCTAAAATGTTAGAAACCGAAGAGGGTCTCGCTATTGACGATAATTTAGTTTTAAATGAAGGCTATGTGATTGAGAAAACATTGGAACACATTGAGGAGTTCTCTACCGAAGGTCTTCGCACCCTGTTATATTCTTATAGATGGATGGATAAAGAGGAGTATGAAAAATGGTCCCTTCTCTATAAAGAAGCTAGGACTAGTCTAGTGGACCGGCAGCTGAAAATTGAACAGGTAGGTGAAATGGTAGAACACAATTTAGAATTAAGTGGGGCTACCGCGATTGAGGATAAATTGCAAGATGGCGTTCCCGAGGCCATTGATAAACTACGACGAGCTGGTATCAAACTTTGGATGCTGACCGGTGATAAGCGTGAGACTGCCATTAATATTGGTTACTCTTGCCGTTTGATTAAGGACTATTCAACCGTAGTAGTGCTTCGACAGGATGAAGATGATCTTACAGGTAAGATGGAAGCCGCTATGGCTGAGCTTAACGCCGGTAATGTTGCCCATTGTGTAGTAGTCGTTGACGGTGCAACTTTAAATGATATTGAAGAGGACATGACCCTTATGACTTTATTTATTGATCTTGGGGTAAAGGCCGACTCTGTAATTTGTTGCCGAGCTAGTCCTAGTCAGAAGGCTGCAATGGTTACTGCAGTTAGAAATAAAGTTAAAGACTCTATTACATTAGCCATTGGTGATGGTGCCAATGACATTGCTATGATTCAGAGTGCTGACGTGGGTATTGGTATTACTGGTAAAGAAGGTCTACAAGCTGCGAGAACTTCTGATTATTCTATTGCCCAATTTAGATACCTTTTGAAGCTTCTTCTGGTACATGGACGTTGGAACTACGTCCGAACTTGCAAGTATATTCTTGGTACTTTTTACAAGGAGATTATGTTTTACTTGACGCAGTTTTTCTTTCAGTCAAACACAATGTATACTGGTTCTTCTCTTTATGAAAACTGGTCTCTGTCTATGTTCAATACCCTGTTCACTTCGTTACCCGTTATTTGTATCGGCGCTTTTGAAAAGGATATGCGTCCGGCTACACTAATTGCAGTACCTGAGCTTTATGCAAAGGGAAGAGAAAGCCAGGGTTTTAACTATACAATTTTCGGCGGTTGGATGTTTATGGCTATGACTGAAAGTGCTATGATCTCGTTCTTAGCATATAACTTTTATGGTTTACATGCATTACGGGATAATAGTGTTTACGCCCTTGGCATGATTCCATTCAGTGTTTGTATTTTTCTTATCAGTTTGAAACTTCAATTTTTGGAAGTGCGTGACCGAACAATTATTAATTTGGCTGTGTTTGTGATTTCGGTGGGTGGCTGGTTCACCTGGAACTTAGCACTTGGTGGAATCATGGGCCAGAAAGATACAAAGATCTTCTATGTTATTGATGGTCTCCAAAAAAGATTTGGCCTATATGCTGATTGGTGGGCGTCTTTTTGGATTATTGCAGCAATCTGTGTTACATTTGAGGTTATAGTTACTGTCGTAAGAACAATAATAGCCCCCACAGATGGCGATATCTTCGCCCAATTGGAAAGTGATATTAAGGTTCGTTTAAGGCTTGAAGAAGAAGCCTGGGAAGAGTTACAAGCCGGATGGCAGTATGGTGCCTGGAAGCAAGATACGGAAATCCAGACTGTTGGCAAATCTTACTATGACGAATATGAGCTAGAAAGCGGCAATTCGAATAGTCCAGATCAGTCGAAGCTCACTTTCAAACAGTTCAAGAATATGATATCTAGTAATGGTACCAAGCCTGCCAGAGAAAATGTTGATTCTCGGGATGCCTCTTCTGACGAAGTTAAAGTAAGCATACGAGATAAGACAAGGCAAAAATTAAGATTCGGCAAAGATGAGCGAAAGACTTCGGTTGACTATGAACGTGAAATTGAAGAAATTTTGAGCCGTAGAGTGGCCGATATGGACTCATAATTAAATATATGGTAGTTGTTTATCAGATATATGATTAAACGTACATATGCTAGATGAATAAGAATAATATATATAAAAATAACTTGTGTTTTGTATTGATACGTATCAGCTGGACGCTGACGTCATCGCACCCAAAGTCCGTTGGTGGCCAGCTTCGCCCCCAATCGCTGAACGGGCCGGATAGCTGGAACTCCCACAACCATAGTTCAGGGTAGATTGTGAACATAGGCAATTGTTACCAATCACGCCGGACAATTTGCTGGTAATACCCTTGTTTTTGAACGAAAAGCAATATCTTGCGTTTATAAACTCTTAGTTATCTTTGGTTATACACTGAAAGTCCGTAATAGAAATAACAGGGCATTAACTAATAACGTAAATCTGCGACAATGGTAAATTCTGCCATCTCCGCTAGAAACCTTCTGCGATTCGCGTTCATTTTCACGTTTTTCTCTTCGTTTGTGCTCGCTAATGAAATTAATTTGACCGAAAAGTCTGATGAACGTCAACGATGCGTGGGTATGTACTCTGCTGGCGACTGGTCAGGTTCAAAAGGCAAAGCCTTAGTTGAAATAGCATTCGAAAAGCAAGCAGACTTATCCGATTCCGACTGGTTGGCTTTAATTATTTTTGAATACAGGGATTGGGAATTCCTTGGCAAGTCTATTGATGATGGTCATAATATCAAGTATATCTGTGATAATGACGCTATCACTGAAAAGTTATGTAGTCAAGATCAGTTAGGAACATTTATTGTCCCTGACAACAATTCAAATCTTTTCGCCCCTGTTTTCACTCAAAAGGTGGATTTGAGGGATCCCGAATATATCACTTATGACGTTAATAAGACAGGATACTACTGTATCGGCTCATACCCTTCCTCCAAAGATATGACTTACAAGATTTCAGGTAATATGCAAAACGCTTTTGGTAATTTGCCGGCTTCTGATATTCCCAAATTGACCTTTTACGGTGTTCTTGCTATTGTTTATGGTGTTCTGGTAGCTTTTTGGTTATTCGCATACTATCAAAACCGTGATGATATTTTACCCGTACAAAATTATATCACAGCAATTGCGCTTTTCTTAGTTTTCGAAATGATCCTTGTTTGGGGATCATATGATCTCAGAAACGTTCAAGGTACCACTGTGGGGGCTAAAATTTATGTTGTTATCACCTCTTTAGTCAATGCCTTCAGAAATGCCTTCACCTTTTTCTTACTGCTTATTGTCTGTCTGGGTTACGGTGTTGTTAAGCCTAAATTAGGTAAGACTATGTGGTATTGCCGCGCATTAGCTGGTGCCCATTTCTTGTTCTCTTCTGTCTATATCCTCGTATTTTACTTTATCGACCTTGATAGTGATTCTCCTGCTGTTTTGCTCGTAGCTGTTTTACCTACAATTACTCTGACAGCATTCTATGTCTGGATTCTTACATCTCTTACCGAGACGGTCAGATTCTTGGTCTCTCGTAAGCAACATGTAAAGGCTGAGATGTACAAAAATTTATGGAGACTTTTACTTGGTTCCTTATTTGTTCTCTTTGCTTCATTTTTCGTTAGTGCATTCATCGCTATCACTCAGTCAATCACAGAGTACATTGCCACAAGTTGGAAGTACCGTTGGTTCGTTATTGACGGTTGGTTAAATATTATCTACTTTTTGGATTTCGCTATTATCGCCTATATTTGGCGTCCTACTGTTAACAATCGTCGTTTTGCTATGAGTGACGAATTGGCTCAAGATGAGAATGACGCTCATGAGTTTGAAATTGATAGTTTGAGAGGCTCATTTGATATTCCTGGTGAAGATGATGAGAATGATCGGGAAGATCGTGATGATGAAGAAAGCTTTGTTGGTATGTCCAATAACTACTCTTCTTCGGAAACCGATGATAACAATAAGTCCACTCGTAAATCCCCCTTCGACTCTCCTTTTGATCATCCTAAGGATAATACCAGTGAATATAACGGTTTGATTGATACCGATACTAGCAATACTAGTTCTAATAACACTGGCTTTAACAGAATCAATAAGAATCTCGGTGAACGTGATAGTGCGTATGATTCTTCGTCAACGCTTACTGCTGCCAAAGATACAAAACAGAAGGATGTTCATTTAAGCGACGATGATGAGGCTAATCCGTTCATTGTTGATTCGGAAGATGATGATGGATTTGATAGATGGGACGATGGTGAAAATGATAACGCGTTCCTCGATGAAGATGATTATGAAAGCGGATCTGCAAGATTAACCGGCAAAGGTTCCAAAAAAAATGACTAACGTCATTCGAAATATAAATTAAATTATAATCGAAAATAAAACGCTAGTTTGAAGTGAAAGACGACGCTCTTGCTATTTTTGCCGAAAGTAGGCCGTATAGAAAGTCCTCACTCCAATTTGCCCTAGAGCATATTGTACAGAAACAATCTTTCTTTCATATAAAATAATGAAAATGTAATTAATTATTTATGTATAATTGTGCCAATAAGATATCATCTCTGTTCCTGGCGCTTATAAGTAACCTGGTATAAACTATACAGTTGCAATGATAAAGCATATATAAAAACCATCCCTTAGATGATATCCAAGTTAGACTGAGTTTGTTTGACTCTTTGACTCTCAATAAACATCTTTTTCTTGTATGCTTCGACCTTTTCGGCTAATTCATCGTTAGGCAAGAGTTCGCGCTTGAGAAATTGTTTACCACAACCGTTTACCGGACAATTAATACGGCGCTTGTTGGAGGAAGCAGCATTATCTTCAAAAATTTGATAAATAGCTTCCCGGGAGAACGAGTGACGGCAGACTGCAGATTGAACCGGGTTTTCGTAAATTTCCGTAGTAATTGGGCATCTGAATGATACTGTAGTAGTTGCCACCTCAAACTCTTCATCTTCATCTTCTCCTTCATCATCATCATTATAATTAACGTTATCATTATCACTATCGTTATCATAATTTCCTCTATTCTCTATAAAGCCGCCGCCTTCAGTCTTAACTAGCCCACTGAACCTTACAGTATCTCCATTTATAAATGGTTCAGCTGCTTGAGTACTCTGCGTTAACCGCTGTTCCTTGGATTTCTTATACCACCATTTTGCGGGAAAATCATCTTCTGGACGACGAATGAGCCAAAGAGAATGTTTAATTTTCTTATAATCTGCAGCATTTATGTCAGAATACTTTTCCTGTGGTCGTTTATTTCGGTATTCTTTCAATCGATCATTCACAGACTCATCAAAAATTTTCACTGGGTTCATGAAGCCTGCTTTTTCTGGGTTTAAATATTCTTCAACAAGTTGTGCTCCTTTCACATTCTGAGCTGCGTCTTCATTATCACCTTCCTCGTTGTCATTCAGTCCCCGAGCCTCAAGTAGGGCCTCTCTCGAAGTACGAGATTGCGTAATAGCTTCCCTCTTCGTTTCGCTAAATGTTTCATATATAACCTCTAGCTCATTCAGACTATCCTGTAGTTTGAGCATTGCCTTATCGCAGCGTTTGACAATACTCTGATCTAATGTCACATCAGGATCATTATAATCAGGAGCACCTTCCATAAAAGCTAATTCTTCCATACTTTTACAGGCAGTATTTGCAAACTCAAAAATTAATTTTATATCCTTTTTCAGATGAGAATAGATTGGTGGATCGACGCTTACCAAATGGAAGTTTCGTTCTTCATCCACTGTAACCAAATGCGGTACCTTATCATCAACATCGATTCTTGTACCAAACATCATTTATATTAGTTTCCAGTATTAGTGATTGGCGATAGAGGTTATTAGCACGGCTGCTTTGATATTGTTCGTTTCGAAAAAGTTCGAGTTTCAGATACTTTAAATTTAATCAATGCAGAGCGCAGCGCTTGAATCATGCCCTCCTTGGGACTTTCACTTATACAAAAAATAACAAATATAAATACCAAAACAATGTAATGAATTTGCGGGTCATATTAATTCACTGTAACGCTCGGTATTTACCATATATAATAGTAGAACATATGGATAATATGGTTTCCGCTAGTTCATATGAGATCTTAGATCAAGTTTGAGCGAAGGCCGTTCTTATAATTCTAAAAAATGAGAATATGTGTATCAAAAAACCAGGATTCGATCGACAATATTCAAGGGGTGAAAAACAATTAAAAACATTAGCTATTAAAGATCCACAGCAATAAAAATTAAAAACAATAATAAAAACAATAAAAATAACAATAACAACAATAATTATAATAATTGAAGACTACAAAATGAAAATAACTATAATGAAATAAGATTGATAAGGCTAATAATGATAAATCTTGATCATCATATATAAGCAACAGGATAATAGTAATACAGTGAAGAAGGTTGAGGTACTAATCGGTCCTATCTTCAATCGTGCGGGATTCCTACTCTGTTATATCAGCACTGCTATTAGTTTCCGTTTCGTCGTCATTCCCCGAATGGTAGCTGGGCGGGAAAGAGCATTCTGAGGGTATCCTATGATTCAAACTTGAATGACTATTAGGTTGAGTAAGATCATCTCCTGAAGTAGACTCTCGTGCACTCATACCAGTCTCTAATAACACGGTGTCGATTTCTGCACCATACGGAGGTGGCGGAGCTAAAGATCCACGCATTGGAGCGAGCCCCCATTTTTTGACATTTGCCTCAATAAACACGAATCCCGCTTGACCAAAGTTGACATGGATATTACACGCACCATTAGCACCAACAGTTGGGAACAAATTCAACCTAAGACCATGTACGACCTCGTCCAATCTTTTACCGTTTCTAGTAAAAAATATCGTTCCGGATCTCGGGCGGTATCCCACCCCTACAACATCACCCTGTTGAAGAGGGGGGCCATATGGTACACCATAAAATGGCTGATTAACACGCTTTTGGCCAGTAGAATCATATGCAACAGAATATTTATGATATCCTGGTAACCTAAATGTTGGATAAGGTTTTGTTGTCAGGCCCACTGAAACTAATGCCGATTCAGGTTTATCAAACATTTTGGCTTCAAAATAGTAAACTTCGTTCTGCTTGGGAATAGGAAGATTGGTTTGGACTGAGCAGATGTTGTCAAAGAAGTTTATTTCCGTTTTAGCTTCAACGAAGCAATTATTTGAGCTGGGAAAATTCATTTCAAATTCCCATGCTGAAACTCCTTTTTCTTGAATCACCATGTACTGCGATAAGCTTATGTCAGTGTTTGAGCTCAACGGCGGGTTGGCCTCCACAAACTCCTTGGCCCTGAAATAATGAAACCGTTCAATTTCGTTCATTGTTTTTAGGGCTTCAGTCTCTTGTTCTAAATACGCTTCCTCGTCATCGAAATCGCCAGGTAAACCATCGCCTCTTAACATAATAGAACCCTGACGTGTAAATAATAACCATATAGCACAACATAGTAGACCGACTATGAAGGTAAGAATACCTGACAACAAACCTATCACCAAGGAAATATTGAATACGTCCGGTGGATTATCCTCGGGAGATGCTATTACGTCCGGTTTATATATCTCGGTTTCATGAAATGCAAATAAAACGTTCCACATTTTGCGTGCTTGATTATCTGATAAGCCTAAAAATATAAACCCTCAAACTATGGATGGTAGTTGTCCTGGCTAAAGCCAAGCGTATCTTTGAAGAAATAGTGCCAGGTGATGCAGTTCTCTTAATTGGAGTGCTAATAAGGCTGCAAAGAAAAGAAATGAAAAGAATTAGCGTGAATGTCTTGCCAGAAATAAACCTCAAAATATCCAGAAATGAAACGATTCGCCGCGCATAATCGCGAGGCGAACCAAATCGGAAGCACGTGCCTCTCTCCTCAACCTTCACAATGCCGAAGAAGGAATTAAAAATATGAAACTTAATCGGAAATTTGGGTATATTTGAAGCCACATGACAGAGTAGTAGCTCTTTCAGAATTTAATCGATCAGGTTTTATCGTCATTGAAAGTTTCTAATTTGTTTTCTCCTTGTAAACGTTCGAGACGAATGCCAGGGATGTTACCATTTAGCCTCCTACCGGAATTGAACCAGTGATCTTCGCATTACAAGTGCGACGCCTTAGCCACTTGGCCAAGGAGGCTTTGTGGAAAAAAATCAACATGTCCTATTTATTCGGGAATTTATCATAATTGTTTTTTTTTGAGAATTGATTATTTATTTGCTATATCATGAATTGTGAGGATAACAAGCCAGAGGCTTAAATAGAATGTTTCCACGGGTGGTTTTTATACATCGGTAAAGACTAGCAGGATTGGGTTCCGCGTAGGAAGAGATATCAAATAACGTCAGGCGTATTACCTTTCATAAAATCCTTGTGTAGGGCAATTATATGGATATATACAAGCAATAGTTCAGAGAGCGAATAAGACCAGCTAAAGAATTGGGTGGTAAATGAATGATCCTCAAATATGGAGTGATGAACGGTTGTTATGAATTGGTTTTTATAGGAGAACTTACAAGATGTATATTTACTAGGGTGGTATGTTCAAAGCGAGTTGAACAAGACTAATGGCTATAGTTGATGGATCTACAAGATCTTTCATCTTTAATTGCTAATTTTAGCTCAAAGCGTTATGTTGCTGTCCGTACTACATGATTTACTTTCACAGAAACATATATTTTTTATTATGAGACCATTTATCCAAATTGATGTTCATATTAACCACGACATTGATAAAATCTAGAGTAACTGATACTCATAATTATGGGATACTTGGGTCAATTGAGCTAAAATCTTATTTTCTTCAATTTTATTCTTTAACTTCTATAAAAGCACTCACCTAGTCTAATATATATATCCACCACATATAGATTGAAAGCTATCCATGTAAAACAAGACACAGCTATCCCGACGCTGAAGCGGGTAATTCCTTTTCTTGTTCAATTTTCGGTGTGCTTTTTTTCTTCTCCTGAGAGTCATAAAAAGACCAAATCGCGCTGATCTCGCTCTTGAAATAGCCTGTAATCAATGTAGATGAAGCGATAGCAGGACATAAGTAAAGTAAAGCAGGTTGAGCAGCCTTGAAAGTGTGCATAATAAAGATAGTCAATCCCAATCCAAAGACATAGGCAATCATACCACTATTAAAGTAAGGCTTGGGAAATTTTCTAGCGATAGCATATGGTAAACCTTGGTTCTTTTCGTAGAACATAAAGTTGTCAAATCTAAGACATAATGACAAGAAAAATGCAGGAACCACGATATCACCCAACCCAAGCATAGCCATACTTCTTGCAGGGTCAACCGCATTAATTCTCGGAACTGATAATTTGATAGGGGCATCAAGCTTAGTTGCCACTGTAACCATCACATCAGTGCCAAAAACAAAGAAGATATCGTAAATAAATAATCCTGCAAGCATGATAAAAGCAGTCTTGAATGTATCTAATTTGAGAATTCTAATACCTGTCACGGCGACACTAGTACCAAGAATATTCCCGAGAACCCAATGATCTGTTTTCCAATACAAATAAGATAAGACAATTGCAAAGGGAAAACCTAACACCTCACCAAGAGAAAAGTTAAAATTCATAAACTGATCAGCAGTATCAATGATAGGGGCTAATTTGGCTGAGACTTCCTCTGGTGTTTGCCCATACTCGTCATCCGATTCTAATTCCGAAACCTGAACATCAGGATTCTTCGCTATTTTAGCAGCCTTCTTCTTGGCCTTCTTTTCCGCTTGCTTGGCTCTAACCTTCTTCTCAAGATCAACGTCTATATTAGGAACTAAACCAAAAGGTTTATTAGTGTTGTCTTTTGCAAAGCACAATCTCCAGTGAGGTAACGAGGCATTAAAGACAATTCTTAAAAGCCCCTTCAAGAAAATAGAAAAGGTGGCGGCGGCAGAAAAGGTTCCGGTAACTAAGAAATATGATTTAAAAATGTATTGGATATTATCCATGGTAAAATACTTCATAGCGTAGTACAATGAAGTCAGTGTAATGCCCCCCAATACTGGCATCATATAAGCTTCATTCTCACTTATCAATCTATCGTCGCTAATAACTTCTTCAAGATCGGAAGGATGAAAGAGAGGTGAATTAGGATCCGGTGTCAAAGCGTTTTTAGGTTTCTGTAATGTTGCCAAGGAGGCAAAATATATAATCGAAATAGCGGCAACCAAAATTGTGAGATAAGTAACCCAAATAGGGTCAACAGGCAAAGACTCAACTAATTCTACGAATCTGGTCTCAAAAGATAACGTGTAAGGTGTGACAAATCTATCTATAAAAGGTTGCAGTCTTTCGATGTGAGGTTGAAGATATAAGTCAATCAACTGCAATAGCGTAGTTGATGTAAGCGCCTGTTTAACATCTTCTAAGGTGGCATGAACTACGTTCTCGATTACAGGTTCCGATAAATTATCCATTATGTTACCCTCCTTGATGTTTTAGTATGAGTTGTTTAACTGGTAATGACTACTTGATTAAAATTGACAGATTCTATCTATAGAAACAGTAAAATTTAAAACAGTGCTCCGATAAACGAGTGTTTTATGGTGGCTCATTTAGGTTGTAACTCCCAACAAGGCCCCATTCCATTTACATCAAGCGGACTTTGCTTATATAACTCAAAATAACCAAAATATTTGTACCGAAAATAATATTTTCCTTTTATAAGATAAACTAACAGGCTTTCCCCAGAAAAGAGTAGATTTAAAATGAAGTATAGAGATTTTTCACTTTTTGATTGCTGACTTTCTTAATTATTGAATCAAAAGACAAAGCTGAGAGATTTGTTAAAAGACTTTTAGATCTTTTCATGTAATTTGGTTCGTTTAATGGAATACAATCAGATATGGGATACGATAAAGAAGATATTTTCTAATTATTTGAAGATGCTAACACTGAAGTTGCCTGATACCTGATCTCCGATGTTCCTCTTCCACCGGGCTATTACCTATTCTCTTTTTTAGTGTTTGAATGTTTTTGCCAATATTTGGCAGAATTGTTGCTCTCCACTCTGCCATTCCATCTTCCTAATTATCCAAAATAATGCTGCTCAATTAATTTCATACTTTAAGGATAGCAAACGATTTCATTATGATAAAAAGATAGTTCATCTTCAATTTTTTCTGGTTCAACAGAATGCTCGTATGGCGCAATGGTAGCACGTGGATTTCAAATCTCGAGTTTGTCGGTTCGATCCCGATTGAAAGCTGGATTTTGTTTTTTGGTTAACTTTATTGTTATAAATTCGGAAAGGAAGATGAACTTGTGTATTTACTCACTTTTCTAGCTTATCGAAATCTCCATCAACCATAGCGAAGCCAAATAATGTGTATATATCGGTGAGACGATGTATCCGAAACTCCGCTTCACCTCTTTATTGAATGCCCCGTGGGGTCTCATCTCTGATGATTATGATTCCGCCCTATCTGAAATAATTGGTATTCCCATCCGCAATCAATCTTATTAACTGTAATTGGCTTTTCTCGTCATTTTCTATAGAAACCCTGAGGCCGCCAATGTCTTAGATCATGTCACCCTTTCTGCTTGTCTACAGCCGAGCGAAAATACAAGCTCTTAAGGAACAAAGAATAATACGATGCTACGGAAATAGTGACTCCTCTTTTGCTTTTTCTACAATTAGAATGTGACTTCTTAACCATCTATAGATTTTCTGCACACTTCTTTTGGGTTAGTTTTTTTCACTTCATATTTATATTGATATTTATTTGATACATAGAACTTTAGAATGGTAGATAATACACAGCGTTTCTAAGGATTGAACCCAATTTCTCTTTCATGAAAGTCTCTTCCAGATGATCTCATTGTTTTGTAGCTTATCACCTGCAATCAATTACGAATTTTGTTATAGTAGTCATTACACAGTAAGTACATCTGGAAGAATAAGGGAAACTAGAAAGTATATTATGCAGGTTCTGCAATAGATCAAAGTGTTCCACTCAAGGGCAACGTTGGAACGAGGCAGAGTCTATATGATGATGTTTCAAAGCATTGTAAGAATTTTGGGATCAAGTGTTTTTCAACCGCGTTGCCCTTATCAAAGCCAAGGACTTCCACAATACATGGTTAGCGTTTATGGGGGGGCAAGCCGAATTCGAAACGAAAAGTCCACAAACTTGAGACTTATACAACTTGTTAAAAAGCAGTTTACAAAGACTCTGAAATTCATTGGTTTGTCTGGTTTCAAAAAAAGAAAAGCCCAACCAAGGGTCGAAGGCCCAACCTGTGATGACTTTCATTCCACTAGGAATTAAAATACATACCGTACCTACTGAGGTAGTTAGACTCAAATGATCCCTAGCGGATTCGAACCGCTGATCCTTGCGTTATTAGCACAATGCCTTAACCAACTGGGCCAAGGGATCACTTTTTAAAATTAAAACCCTAAATGGTAGTTTGAATCCTGGATAAAGACAAAAGGTCAAGATTGAAGGATCTGTCATAAAAACATGATATATATCAGTAATAATAAAAATTACTCAAAAAACAGTTAGCAAAACTCTAACCAGTAGTAAGATATCAAAAATGGTTAACATCAATAAAAAGAATTTAATCAACAAAACCTTTACTTATTAACTAAACTTAACTATTTGAAACAGAAAAACTAATTAAATGTCAAGATAATGAATTTGAAGGATTTAATCAAATTCCGGGACTTTCCGGGCTCTTCCATTATATAATACTCACGGCTGGGATTCTGATATCTACTAAAACATTACTTACAAAAATTTTTAATTACGAATTTGAAAGCAGAAGTAATCTATGACATTTCTATATTTGATTATGTTTTACTCTCACTATTTTTATTAGCCCTATTTCGGAATGCATAAAGCATACTTCAGCTTATAATTTAAAGAATTCATCTATGGGATTTTGTGTAATTGAATAAGAGAAGGAATAACGATACGCTTAAAAACCAAGTTCTATTTACGCAGAAAACCAGTGCCAGCAAGATTTTCTGTAATATCATCTTTCTGTTCCTCATTAACATTATTTAAGCTGGGTTGATTAGAAGCTGCGGTATCGCTTTCTAGTTCGGTCCGGTTGTTTTCCTGACTAGCCTTATTTTGCTTTAACAGATCCGCAAGAGCCTTCGGATCAATATTCACGCTTAATTCAGGGAATTTTGAAATATCATAAAGAGCTAAAATAATATCATAAAATTTGTCGTATGATTTGAAACATAAGAGGAGTTTTTCCAATAAATGATCTCTATTTCGCATAACTAGATCTGGATTTATTGTCAGATATTGTTCCATCACTCGTCGCGCATCATTCCCGTGGACATTTAGTACATCAGATAATTCGCTGAGGCAAAACGAAATATTTTCAGATAGTGAAGCTGACGTCTTTGGTGAATCATATTGAACTGGATGCTCACTATTGATATTTGATGTTAAATTTAATAGCAATGAAGACTCCTTCTTTTTGAGGATTTTTTTTATGTTCTCATCGTCTTTGGTACTATCGATCTTACTTTTAATAGAGCTTGAGCCATTATCAACTTGATGAGCTTCATCACGATCACAGGATTGGTTTGGCTGAACGGTATGCGGGAATGGTGAGTAATAATAACTAGGTGAAATGGGCTGAGTTATATTAATGATCTCCTCCTCATTAGATTTACCATCTGTTATTTTCTCAGAGATTAGTGTAGCTTTTGAAGATGGAACTTGAGGCTTATGCGAAATCAAAACCTGCTCTTTCAGCTGATTTTGTCGATTCGTAATATTAAGCTGATTCTGATACTTTTTTCTTAATTCCTCATCCATATTATTAAGCGACGAAATCAATGGTGCTTCATCAGCAATTTGATTATTAGTCATATGTAGAGAATTTGATGACTTAATGGTCGGGTATCTAGTTTCAGATCTTAGATGAGGTTTACTGGAACCCTCCTTCGAATTTCTGTCGTCGTTTCCTTGTTGAAACTCTTCATCAGTAGTAGAGTCCAAATATATAGGGTTTTTTTTACTAGCTTTCCGATGAATATTTTTTTGAGCATCATTATTATTGACAGATAACATACCAGGCTGTGTTTGTAGTTGACTAGCTTTCAACTCCAGTTTCAAAGATTTTCGCAGTTGTTTGATTCTCTGTATTTCACTCATAAGGTCGGAGGGATCATCATCATCATCTGTGGTTTCTGCATGAAATTTATAATTCAGGATTGCATATTGCTTTTCAACTTCTTTCAAATCATTTTGAATCGTGCGTATAGGGGAAGAAATATTTTGATTATCAGGTTGGACGCTATTTCTCACAATCTCCTTTAACTCGTGAATTTGTTGCGACTTCTCATCCAGTCGAGTCTTCACATTTTTCAAAGAACTAAATACAACCTCATCCGATTTATCGATAGGAACGCTGACTATTGGGCGATAAAGTCTGGAATATTGTGTCTTTTTCTTAGGTTTTCCATGCTTGAAGTTGTAAGGGTCGATGCCCGTGGTAGTTGTTGACTCAAGGATATCACTTAAACTGCCAATATCAGGATTGTATAAATTTCCTTGCTGGACTGCTTGATTTGATTTGATGCCCGGTGCATTATAATGTGGGTGTTGCTGATTAACATTATATCCCCTGGTATCTCTACCATTAGTACGATTTCTTTGTTGCTGTTTCCGTAAATCTCCGTTGGCCTTAGCATTCTCGCTACGCTCTTTTCGCAAGATTTCATCGGCCTTTTGTTTAGATACTTGGTGTATTCTTCTTCTTTGCTCCTGTAATTGTAAATACTTGCTCTGTTTAGGATCAATATTAAGTTCGGAGAAGAATGAATCGTCATCACGATAAGCCTTAGGGGTATTTCCATTCCAGCATACACTATTACCGTTAATAATAGGTTTCTCTGGTTCATTGAACATTTGATGATTGTACCCGAATTTATTGTTAGGGGCCTTGGTATAAAAATTTCCACCAAAACGGACAGAGGGTGGCGGGATATCTTGATTATGAGAACTCGAGGGCGGTGGATGAAATTGGGATGGATTTTGCCAACGCGATTGGCGATTATCCCTTCCCTGCTGCTCTTTATATAAATTCCCAAGGTTCAAATTTCTATGTTGGCTATTGAATCGATCACCGTACTGATTGTTGTCCAAATTAGTTTCGGAATATGCAGAACCAACCTTTTGAGGAGGCGAAGAGTGCGAAGACATTTGATCAGGATAATTGTAATTATTATTCAAACGATTATTTCTGATATTAGAATTGTGGTTATGATTGTCATTAGCAGTCTTATATTTATCTTTCGTCGGGCTGTAGACCAATATTTCAGCATCAGGGTCGCCCTTCTCGTTATTACTCATGTCGTAATTGGGTCTACTTCTACCATATTCAATACTCTTTAAGGAATCATTAGGGTCATGATGAACATTTTCCATACTAAAGTCAGGGAAATAGTTTTTAGAAAATGAAAGGTCAGGTGATTTTACGGCATGACCGATGCCGTTTTCAGCTTTTGGTCGACTGCTTCTCTCATTCATATCGCAGTCAAAATTACCATCTTCATCTGATGAAGTAAAATCAGGATATTCAAACTTGACAAATTGGTCAGTGTCATTTAGCTCCATCGTTCTTTCCGTTTTAACTTGAAAATAGACAGCGTGAAAATAGACAACGGGTGCTCCAAGAAATAAACAACCACCAAGAGGGCTTCAACTATAAGCGCGGGATGGTTGGGCACTGGTATAGTAAAAATGACAAACAGAAATATTGAGCAATTGAATCAAACTAAAACTGAAGCGTCCACAGCGGTTCTTTTGTCAATTGACGTTTAGATGTTGAATGCGTTATTCTTTGAAATGGGAAACTAAATTCTCCTTTTTGAGGGTTTGACTGATAACACGGCTTAGGGTTGCAAGAAATTTCCACCAACACTTCTCTTATCGGAAGCGAAAAGACTAGTCTTATATTGATTTTTGAGTGTGAACCGTTTTGAAACCACGTTGAAGCTAAACGTTGATTAATCTAAACAACTTAATCGGTGCAGGAGAAACAGTGGGAATCAACTGGCGATAAACATAAGCTGGGAGAAAGTGGTTTCCCGGGTAACAGAGCCTAGCGTAGCTAGGGATATCGCCATAGCAACGACGGATAATAGTGATATTAGATAACCGAAAATACCCCACAAAACGCCGCCTACGGGCTGTCCGATGAGACGGCTAGTTTTACCGTTCGAGACATGGCGTGCACAAATTTGTGAGCATTATGCATGCTGTTTTGCGCGATAGATCCGGCCTTGAGTATGATATGTACCAGCAGAGCTCGTTCTTCCCCGGGAAATGTATCGGTGAAAGGGTTATTCATAAAAATGACGGATTCGGTGATTGGAGACTTGTTTAACGCCTCCAACCCCCTAAAAAACGCAAAATCGTGATATGGCTGCTCATGGTAGAAATCAGACAACTTGCAATGGGTAAGGGTACGGATAAATACCCCATTGTTCCATTGATCGGTTATTAATACCGAGATAACCGATTTCAATGAGTCAGTATCCCACATGACATTCAGATAAAGATATGCAAAGCACGAGAATATATTGTCTTTAAACTACTCGGGAAAGTAAAGTGCATGAAAGCGTTTCCCGTCTAAACTATGGTATTTAGACATCAGAACCGAAAGATTCTCATGTTTTAAACAATAAGCGGAGATTCGGAGAACTGTTGTGTAAGATCGGTTATCTTTTGTATGAGATTGGTGACCTATTGGAAACTTTTTCTGATGAATTGAGTGCAGGGACGTTGATGGAATATCAGCAAATAACATGAGAGTGCGTATCACTCAACTACTATCTAAAGTTATTTTTATTTATTTTTCGTAATGGAAGAAGGAATATATAGGTTATTTCATGTCTAATTCTAGATGTCCATTTCTCAAATATTACAAACTTATGTGCCTGCCTGCCCCAACTCAAACGATAGTTTTAATACTCAACAGCCTCAAGGGACGCTCCGGGCGATCGGAAAGCGGAAAAACTTCTCGTTGTAGACTCTGGAAAGAAGCCATACCCCTCTATTCAGATTAAATCTAAAACTATTCTCTAATGATATCATACAACTTGAGCGTGGTGACAGGTTACCCGTCGGAAAACGTATTTAGTGTGCTTCTAGAAATATTTTGATAATCTAACTGGCGGACCGTCCGAACAGCCGAGCGTCGTTCATGCAGGAACTGATGCCACATGCTGCCTTACCCCATGCTTCTAAATTTGTGTTTCATTATCTCAAATTTATTGATCCCCTCAAGATAATGGTAAGAAAGAGATTGTAACTCCGACAGAATAATATAAATATTGAAGACCTCCCCGTTTTTTACTTGAATAGATTTTGGTCCTCATTCAACAAGTGCTCAGCAAGCACTCACCTCTCCTTTCAAGTACTCTAAATCATGGGATCATCCATTGAGAAAACTCTGCCATTCATTTATGTCCAGACAGACGATTGTAGTCTACCATTACCTTCCAATGCAGGCTTTCAGGAAGATTATCAAGGCCGTACCAAGAGGGCTCTGAAATCGCGACATGTTCAATTGATTGCTCTAGGTGGCTGTATCGGCACTGGTCTTTTCGTTGGGTCCGGTACTATTCTATCCAACTCGGGTCCCGCCTCGCTAGTCTTGGCATATATTGTAATGTCATTTGTTATTTGGACTATTATGAATGTCTTGGGTGAAATGACTACGTATCTCCCCTTGAATGGAGCTTCTGCTCCTTTGTATATCAATCGATTCGGTGACAGATCTTTAGCCTTTGCTAGTGGTTGGAATTACTGGTACGCGTATGCAATTTTAGTTCCTACAGAATTCACGGCTTGTGGTATTATTATTGAGTATTGGACGAAAAATGTCAATATTGCCGTTTGGATTACTATCGTTTTAGTAGTTTGCATTTTATTAAATGTTTTTATGGTCAAGATTTTCGGGGAAACTGAATTTTGGTTTGCTTCAATTAAGATCATCGCCATTATCGTTTTGATTATTGTGGGTGTTGTCATATTTTTTGGTGGTTCACCGAATCACGATAGATTGGGGTTCAGATACTGGAAACAGGATGCCTTCAAGGAATATCATGCCACGGGCGCTGGTGGTCGATTTGCCGGATTTTGGAACGCAATCGTTAGATCAGGATTTTCTTTCATCTTATCACCCGAATTGGTTACCATCTCGGCCGGTGAAACTGAAGCGCCAAGAAGAAATATTCCCAAAGCCGTGTCTCGTTTCATTTACCGTTTAATTTTCTTTTACGTTCTTGGCTCCTTAGTAATCAGTGTTATCACGTCTTCCTCGGATAGCCGTCTATTGGCCGCAATCTCTAATGGTAGTACGGATGCTGCTGCTTCACCATTTGTTATTGGAATTCAAAATGCAGGCATCCCTATTCTGAATCATATTATTAATGCTGTTATTTTGACATCTGCTTGGTCAGCTGGTAACTGTTTTATGTATTCTGGGTCGAGAACTTTATACTCCTTAGCCGTTACAGGTGAAGCTCCTAAAATTTTCACTATTTGCAATAGATGGGGCGTACCTTATGTTGCAGTTTTAACTACCGCCGCTATCTCCTGCTTAGCTTATTTGAATGTATCATCAGGACCTGGCCAAGTTTTCACATGGTTGACCAATATTTCTACAGTATCGGGATTCATTTCTTGGATCGCAGTGTTGATCTCTTACCTCAGGTTCCGCAAGGCCCTGATTTACAATAATTTATTAGACGCTCTCCCTTTCAAAACAGCACTTCAGCCTTATAACACATATATTGTCTTGGTTTTCATTATTATTCTTACCATAACCAATGGGTTCACGGTATTTGTGGGTGGCAACTTCAATGCTTCAGATTTTATTGCAGCTTATGTCACTATTCCCATCTTCTTTGTTCTTTATTTTGGTCACAAGATTTTCACCAAAAATTGGCAATGGCTTAGACCAATTGCTGATATTGATCTTACTACAGGTTTGCTTGAAATTGAACGCGTGGAGGCGGAAACTCCAGAAAGACTTCCTAAGAACATGATTGAGAAAATTTGGTTCTGGATTGCTTGAAAACTCACCCTCTCAAGACTATTTATTCAACTTTCTATTTGAAATAGGAGAAAACGCCTTATTTGTTTAATTAACATTTTATTTAATTCCTTGTATCTTTATATTAACTCAAAATACTATTTATTCATTCTATTTCCCTTATAACAAATAACACAATCATCATAATTTGACCTTTTGAGTGTATGAAACAAGATATACGCATGACACTCTTAATAGGATTTAATAAACTGAATCGAGTATACACCCTCATAACAAGAACCCATACAATCAAAACCCAATCCTAAGTTAAAATTAGATGGTATATAGAAGATGGCATGCACGTGAGGTACGCACATCACGATTTATCCATGATCTGAGAATCCGGCCCTTCTTTATCGGAAAGATCTGGGCCGTTAAAGTTTCAAATTACAGTTATGGGCTCTGAGAAAAGTCTCTTAGTAAAATTCCTATTTGATTCTGTGAGACATTGAAAACAAGCGGAAAACACTTGCTCTCTTTCAAGTTCTCATTAAGAAGTCAACATCTTGTCTTTTATACAATATTATATCCGATTGAACGCACCCTGTTTAGTTGATTGCCTCAAATAAAACCATCTGATTGCCTTCCATTTGAGGCAACTTTTCTAAGCAGCATTTTTTAAATATAAATATGTAGATTACAGTTATATGATGTGGTATTGATCAATGATGTGCAATCACCTTTCCTTGAATTAAAATTACCAGCGATTGTGCTCTTATTTTGATGGGTGGGTGTTTGTTGTGCTTTCAGGACTCCAATTTATGATTTACCAAGTTTCGGACGTTAGAAAAGAAATTCTTTTACATATTAAAGCCTTCCTGATGTGAATGGTACCTTTTCGCTGGATCTTGAAACGTGATGGATGGATCCGGATTCTTATCACTATTCTATTGACTCGATTGTCACTTCTGTGATTAGCAAAAATTAAATGCTGAGGATGATAGAGTTGCACTATCAATCACTTATTGGCGCTAAGGATTAAATAACAGTTTTGGTTTAGCTGAATGCTTTGAAGGCGATAAAGATAGAAGCGCTTATCGGGATGATATTGCGCAGCTAATAGTATAACTACAACGTGTAAACTCGAGTGGTAAATGTCATAATTGCCGCATGGATTTTAGCGCCGGAGACATCTGCGATTGTGATGAACGGCTTCAAAAAGCTCGGCTGCATAACAAAAGAAAGTTACCCCAACCTCTGAGATAATTCTGGGGATTTTGGTTGGGCCTACCCATGGCATACATGATTACTTCGCGTTGATCTCCGGATACGCATTTCGGCCACCTCCCGGCGACTGATGTTCCCCTCATCTCCTCTCTGATTCCAACTAATGACAGGTTTTACTGCATGGCTCGGGAAGCTATATGGCTTTTAAGAACTGTCCATGGGAAAGCTCGAGTTATCTAATGGCAGATTTGGTTGTATGCACTGCCAATGCGCAGTTATACAGCCACCGATTATGAAAGTCGAGGTTTTGGATCTGCAACGACGCTATGACGTATTTGCTTTAGCAGGATAATTATATATATATATATATATATATACCGCGACATGCGTCTCTTTTAGATTTTAGCAATGGCAGAAAAAAGAACTGCATTGAAGCATTACTAATCCGAGAAAATAATGACTGGTACGAATTCTCAAACAGATTTTAATAAAGAGAAATCTCAGGGTTTATCCTATGTCGTTTCGGACGAAAGCTCAAATCTACCTTTACCAAATACAACGATAGAATCTTGTCATTTTAATGGGGAAACAAAAAGGGCTCTTAAATCTCGACATGTGCAATTACTCGCTTTGGGCGGCTGTATAGGTACCGGTCTCTTCATCGGATCTGGCGCAATTCTTGCCAACTCAGGCCCCGGGTCACTATTCGTATGCTATGTTATTATGTCTTTTGTTATCTGGACTGTCATGAATGTTTTAGGAGAAATGACGGTGTATCTTCCGCTGACAGGCGCTTCGGCTACCATGTATGTACATCGGTTTGGCGATCAATCTTTAGCCTTCGCGACAGGTTGGAATTATTGGTATTCATACGCGATTTTGGTACCAACAGAAATGACAGCTGTGGGTATGATTATCGAATATTGGACGTCATCAGTTCATATAGCAGTATGGATTACTATTGGCACTATTACGTGTATCGTCTTGAACTCTTTTGTGGTGAAATATTTTGGCGAAACCGAATTCTGGTTTGCTTCAATTAAGATCATCGCCATTATCGTTTTGATTATTGTGGGTGTTGTCATATTTTTTGGTGGTTCACCGAATCACGATAGATTGGGGTTCAGATACTGGAAACAGGATGCTTTCAAAGAACATATTGTTAGTGGTCCCGGTGGGCAGTTAACTGGTTTTTGGAACGCTTTGATCAGATCAGCTTTCTCTTTCATTCTCTCCCCCGAGTTTGTCACTATTTCAGCCGGTGAAACTGAAGCTCCTAGAAGAAATATTCCCAAAGCCGTGTCTCGATTCATTTATCGTTTGGTTTTCTTTTATATCGTCGGTGCCTTAGTAATTGGATGTATTGTATCCTCTACTGATATTAGACTCTTGACAGCTCAAGCAGATGGTAAATCTAACGCTGCAGCTTCGCCGTTCGTTATTGGTATTCAGAATGCAGGCATTCCGATTCTTAATCATATTATTAATGCTGTCATATTGACGTCCGCATGGTCGGCTGCTAATTGTCACCTGTACTCAGGGTCAAGAAACCTTTATTCATTGGCATGTACTGGTGAGGCACCCAGGATTTTTGCTAAGTGTAATAGATGGGGTGTACCTTATATGGCGGTGATCGCAACTTCATCGATCAGTCTATTAGGATACCTCAACGTATCGTCCGGACCTGGACAAGTTTTCACATGGTTAACAAATATTTCGACAATTTCGGGATTTCTTTCGTGGATTGCCGTATTAGTATCTTATCTTCGATTCCGCAAAGCATTGATTTTCAATAACCTATTAAATATTCTACCTTTTAAGACAATTCTTCAACCTTACAATACTTACTTTGTCCTGGGATTTGTAATTCTTCTTACTCTAACTAATGGGTTTACAGCTTTTGTCGGTGATAGTTTCCGGGTCTCAGACTTCGTTGCGTCTTACATTACTATTCCAATCTTCCTTGTTTTGTATTTTGGACATAAAGTTTACACTAAAAATTGGCAATGGTTTAGAAGTATTGAAGATATTGATCTTATCACCGGGCTAGATGAAATCGAAGCTTTGGAAGCTGAGACTCCCGACAGAATACCTCGAAATTGGATTGAAAAAGTCTGGTTCTGGATTGCTTAGAAGTACATATACGTAATTAAGTATCTTATTTATTCGTTCACACATTTAATTTAATTGGCGTTTCAACAGTAAAATACTATCTGACAAAATGATTTAAAATTGCAATATTCTCCGATGCTTATTATTTTATTAATTGTGATGTAGATGATAGTAGAATAGCCCCGTTTTTTGAAACTGAATTCGTTATCACTTCAAAGGATAAGCGTTATGCATAGCGATTATGTAATGGTGGGACCATCTCAGAGTATTGCCCCAGCAACCGGCTATAGTTCACATGCTGGTTATTTTTCACCGCCATGGATCGCTGAAAATTGGTTTTTTGATCGCCAGAATACAAGTTAAAATTTATACTATTCATAGCTATAATAGCTTCTCCAACCGTATCATTTTTGATTCTGATAATATTCTCATCTCTTTCTTGCACCCCCTCTCTATTAACTTTGGTATCAGTCTTTTTTTCGTATCTATACTTCATCTTCTTAAAATCGAAGTCTTCTGATAAAGCGACGGATATAGAAATATATATTTTACTCTCAGTTATTATAGTCGATTAAATTTTTCAATATACCCCTCATCGCTTCTATATACTGTTCAACTAATCCCTTTATCGGTTCGTCTGTTTATCAGAGTATACAAGTCTTCGCAACCTATTTTTATTTTTCAAATATGACCATTCAACAATTAAACTCCAGAAAAGCTACAGTTGAAGATAATTTGTATAACCAGCCAGTGGAAGTAATTAGCTCAAAAAAATACGCTACCCTAAAGGATATGTTCGCGAACAATATAGCTTCTACTGAAGGCGATAAGGGGGGTAATGAAATTTACCCCAAATTTTTGAACGATGAACTTGATTTGAAAATCTTATCAGAGACAGTATTATCCACATCTCCTTCTTCATCTTTTTCACTTATCACATCTTCTTCTTCATCTACCACTTCATCTGAAGCTGGAACGCCAGAAGGAGATAGCGACCCTTTTTTTCAGGTTTATCATATACTAATTCAGACTTTTCCGTCATGGTCTAAGATTCCCAGAAGTCAAATTGGGATTAAACAATTAACGGGCGGTATCACCAACATGTTACTAAAAGCCACTAACTATTCAGTAACTCCTAACTTTTCAGTATTGGTACGAACTTACGGACATGGTACATCAACTATTATTAATAGAGAAAATGAACTAATTACTCATTTGAATCTACTGAGTCATGATTTAGCACCAAAGTTATATGCAAAGTTTATTAATGGCTTGGTTTATGAATTTACCCCCGGCAGAACATTACATTATTCAGAATTAAGTGATGAAGTACTGTCAAAGGCTATCGCAGGTCGACTAGCAATGTGGCATAATGTGGTCGACGTAAGCAAAGTCAAGTATACCGAGCCTGAATTTTGTTTCTGGAGTGTGTTGGATATGTGGATCGCAGTGTTACCAGAGACGTCTGAATCAGAACTGAAAAAAAAGAACAGTCTTTACGAAGAAGTGAAATGGGCTAAAGGGAATATTGGTGATAAAGGGGGTGACGTGGTATTTGCTCACTGTGACTTGCTGGCCGGAAATATTTTAGATATATCTAAAGAAGGTGCTAATGAGCCGGCAAGGAAGACCATTACAGAAGAATCATTAACACAAGATATCACAGAATCCGCTACACCCTTAAGTAATAGCTATTCACCCACTTCTGAGCATGTTTCATTCATCGATTACGAATATACCACACCTTCTCCTCGAGCTTTTGACATCGCAAACCATTTTATGGAATGGCAGGGATTTGATTGCAAGAAGGAACTCATTCCTGATATAAATAGTTCTAAAGGAGAAAGTACGGTGCGCAAATGGATATATCATTATCTATTTGCTTCCAAGGTCTACCAAGATCAAAAGGATGTAGATGGTTCTCAGTCTGTATCACAGACTGAAATGGATAACCTTATTCATGAGTTAAAGGCATGGTGGGGTATGCCAGGGCTCTATTGGGGTATTTGGTCTTGTATTCAATCGCTTATTAGTGAGATTGACTTCGATTATTCTTCGTACTCCGAGGAAAGATTGGAGGAATATTGGGCTTGGAAAAAGCGATGGCTTAGCGATAACTAATAATGATTCAATTCTTAAAAAGAAGTGAAAAGGCATAATTAGGCTGGCATTTTGAATTCATGAGATCGGCCCGTCTTTCGTTTGCCAGACTCGAATAAATAGAAAACCACCACTAGATAAATCCTAATTTGTAATTTTTGATTCTTAGCATAAATATAAGTTAGCTAATGTATATATGATTGAAAAATTGATAATGATAATCGTAGTAATAATGTTGGTAAAAGCCAATGATATATCGCGGGGTTAACGAGTTGTTTTTGGACTCCTAGATCGCGACCCCCAAGAGTGCGGCGCATTTTCGCTTTTAAGGAGATAGGGCGTAACACCATATTTTCTTGCTGTTCCATTTCATCTTGGGAAAGTTTACGCTTAGCTCTATATATAAATGGTAGTCTGTCTTAATGACAGCGGTATGGTGTCCATTGTATTGTTGTGTTTGCACTTTCTTGTGCTGTTTCTAGGCTTTAGGGGTGTACAGTCAAAGCCTTCTAGATCGCTTAGTGGTAAGTTTCTACATATTACTGATCTTCATCCTGACCCTCATTATTTAGTAGGGTCAAAGGTAAGTCATGCTTGTCATTCTGGAAAGGACGAAAAAGGTGATACTGGTCCTTATGGGGTGCCAATTTCTGAGTGTGACTCGCCAATTGCATTGGTGGATGAGACCTTTGCCTGGATTAAACAGAATCTCTTAGATGATATCGATTTCATCATTTGGACTGGCGACAATGTTCGCCATGATAACGATGAGAAATACCCGCGTACTGAGGTTCAGATTTTTGACTTGAACGAACTTATGGTCGAAAAGTTCTTGGCGTTGACCGACGGTAAAAACGAAAATGACGAAAGTGACGACAGTTCGGGTCATACACTTTCCATTGTGCCTTCGCTAGGTAACAATGACGTCTTCCCTCATAACTTGTTCGCTCCAGGTCCTACTTTGCAAACCCGAGAACTTTACCGAATTTGGAATAATTTTGTGCCCCAAGATCAATTACATGTTTTCGAAAGAGGCGCATATTATTTGCGAGAGGTTATTCCTAATAGGCTGGTGGTTATATCTTTAAATACGTTATACTGGTTCGGCAGAAACCCTCTCGTATACTCATGTAATCAGCGCAGTGATCCCGGTTATCAACAATTGCAATGGCTTGGAATTGTTTTAGAAGAACTGCGGAAGAGGGGAATGAAGGCTTGGCTTTCAGGCCATGTACCCGCAATGGAAAAGAATTATGAATCTTCATGTTATGATAAATACGCATTATGGAAACATGAATACCGTGACATCGTTATTGGTTCCGTTTTTGGCCACATGAATGTAGATCATTTTGCTATCGCCGACACACAAAAAGCTTGGGATCGACTTCACGATAAAGTAGTTACACGTTTTGAAAATTATCAGTATGGTGATGTAAGCCGCAAGGTATTTCAATATAAGAGTGTCGAGGATGAATCAGATTTTAGTAATTTCAGACTCAGTCCTGACTTTATTTCTGCTGAGGATGAACTTGAGTTTAAGGAAATTTTCCGAAATTCAGATCCTTTGAATAGCAAAGTTAAGTACTTGGACAAGGTTAGATTTGATTATTCTAAAGTTAAAAAGCCTCGTAATTGGGGTGACGAATACGGTTCTAGATACTCGGTAGAGAATGTAAGCCCGAGTGTTATACCGAACTACTACCCTTCTTTACGTGTGTATGAATATAATACCACTGGCTTGGATGTTCAAACTAATACTGTTGAAGCTCAACAAGAAAGTGATTCATTTTCTTTTAGAGGCTGGGATCAAATATACAAAGATTTAGTAGAAGAATGGGATACTTTGGCCGAGCAGGAAAACGAGAGTAATTCTGATCTAGATTTAGATTCTGAATTTTCTTCGAGCGTTAATGGACTGAGAAACATCTTTAGTTCTTATAAAAAGAAAACTCGTAAGCCTAAGATTGATCGATCAATGCCACAGAGCTACCCTTCTAGGGCATCATTTGGCCCAGCCTACCTACCGCAAACGTTTACCCCTCTTAATTACGTTCAATACTACGCAAATATCACTTCGTTTAACCTTAAGGAGCGTGATTTCACTTATGAAATCGAATATTCATCCGGTCAGTTGGGAAAAAAACATGGAAAGAAACTTTTCACTAGTGGAGAAATGGATAACGAAGATGCGGAAACATTGAAACATAAAAAAAATGTTGAAAGTCTTGGCTGGACTGATTTAACTGTCAGAACTTATTTGATGTATGCCCGAAGGCTTTCTTTTCCCATCAGACTTGCTAGGAAGACAGATTATGATCCCTTCACTGAAACAGATAATAATATAGATGATCTTCAAGTGGCTGATGACGACGGCGGAGAATCATCCGAAACATCTGAGGAGGAGACCTCAAAGGTTAAAAAAAATGGTAAGAATGATAATGGTAAGAAAAATAACGGTAAAAAAAATAAGGGTAAGAAAGATAAAAATAAGGATAAGGTTGGTAAGGGGGAGCGTAGAAAATTAAAGAAATCAGAGAAGATGTGGGATAAATATCTCAATCGGGCTTTTGTTAATACTGGTTATGAAAACACTTCTGGCGAATAATTGTTTTTTTCTTTAACAGCTTAGGTTCAGTTACACTAAATTATACATACTAGCGAGAGATTATAAACTAAAGTTTAAATTTTAAACTGTCTTAACTTTAGGTTTCATATATTACTAGTTTAATAGAGCTTTTGTAAAACAAGAACGCTCGGGCATGTAAAAGAGAGTTTTTTGAATACCATCAGTGTCATCGCAGCCACGTTTTGTGCGGCGGTGATTTACATCGCTTACATCTACCCTAAATTTTGAGCTATACCGTCTTTGGTGTCTGCAACTCTAATTTAAAAATATCTACTCAAAATGGCTCAGTCACTTAACTTAACAATTCCACGGCCCAATAGATTATTGCCTGAGTCTCTTGAAAAATTGGCTAGGCAGTTAGATCTTGCGGTTCATCCAGAAGGTGGTTATTTCAAGCAAACTGATAAATCACCACTTCTAATGCCTAATCCTTACAAGGAAGACGGTGATAAAGTCAATGATGATGAACTCAATGAATTTCATACTGAGGTAGATGTAAACGCTAGTCGGAGTTTTTCCACATTAATCTTTTATTTTCTTACGCCGCAATATCCTATGGGAAGATTCCATCTCAACAAGAGCCGTATTATTCATATTCTTCAAAAAGGCTCTGGCACTTATGTTACTATCAACCCTAAAACCCACGAAGTAGAAACTTTTAATGTTGGTTTTGGAGTTGGTGAACGCTTACAATGGGTGGTTGAAGGCGGGTTTTACAAAGCTAGTTTCACCAACAATGAACAAGAAGGTTTATTGATCAGCGAAGTGGTTGTTCCTGGATGGGAATTCGCTGATCACAAGTTCATGGAAAATGAACAGGAGTTACTTCAATGGGTTGGTGGCGATCAAAAAAAGGCCGATGAACTCAAATGGCTTTTGGGTGGGGCTCATTTAGATCAGAGACAACAAGTTGAGTATCCTGACAATTTTTGAGTTTTTATTCCTAACTTGATCGGTACTTGAAACTAACGTAATTAACTATATAATTTTCGTTTATTATCGTTTAACATGCTATAAATATGCGGGAATTCTACAAATGGACACTCAGTAAATCGCTACGAGAGTATTGCTTATTACATAGAGGACACTTTCTTAATCTGGCATTCAGTCTATCTTTAGCACAGTCATAACAAATAACATGGCCACATACCTTGATAGCAGTGTCCTTCCAGTTTTTAGTGCATACACTACATATGGCAATACTTCGCAGGGCCTCCAATTGTTTATCGACACCACCCGAAATATCACTAGAATTCGATCCGCTTATCGTTGTCATAGATTTTGCTTCGAGTTGTCTTTTCAGTTTTTCAATTTCAGTCTCTAAATCGCGTCTAGTTTCGATCTCGCTTTTTATGCTGATGTGATTCTTAGATATGTCTTGATTCAACTTTTCAATCAAGTTGCGACAATTTTCGAAGCTTGTCGACTTTTCATTATATTTCTGCTTTATTTCGTTAATTTCACGCTCATAAATGACTTGTAAACGTTTAAACTCAATAATTTGCTTCTCCAAATTAGAGATTTTTAAAAGATGATTCTTCTCCAGCTCCTTTATCTGTTGGACTAATTCCGAATTCTTACCTAATTGTAACTTCAACTTTTGGTTTTCACTGGCCACACCATCCTTAGCTCTCATCGCACTAAAATACTTTTCATCTGCCTTTACCTTTTCAGCAATCAATCTTGACATTCTGGCTTCCTTTTCTACCAATTCGAATACCTTTTTGCTGCTCTGGGCATGAGCTTTCGTGAATGCAACTTCCAGACCAGGTAGTTCTGCTAGTAAAGACTTATTCTGTTTTTCTAATTTTTCAGTGCGTTTGATTAATTCTTCGGTAGAAATAGTAGATAGGTCAGTAGGAATAGTAGCGTTAGCTGCATTTTTACTATTCTGTTCTTCCTTCAATCTATTATTTTCAGATTCTAACAAGTCAATTCTAGACTGACTAGTTTGAGTTAACTCCTTCAACTCTTCTAAGCTTTTCACTCGCTCATTATCAGTCGACTTTTTAATCGATAATTCTGATAGCAACTCATCACGAGCACTTCTTATTCTAACCAAATCTTGTTCGACTTTTCCTAATTGACCTTGAAGCTCTTCACGCTGAGTCTGAAATTCCTTTTCAATAGTACGTTTATAATCGGTACGTTCTAATTCTAATGTTTTTGAGGTTTTACGTAAATCATCATTATCACTTTCCAATTGAACAATTTTAGTGTTCAAGTCATCAACCCTTGATCGTAGGTTCATATATACATCTGATGTTTGAGCTAATTCACTTTCAGGAATGTTGATTAGTTTAGATGAAAGAGTTACTACTTGCTGTTGTAAATTAATCGTATTGTTATCAAGATCAGACATTTGTTGTTTCTGTTTGCTAATAATACCTTCGCATTCGTTAAGTTTATTCTGAAGATTCTGAATCTCTTCATTACTAATACTAGTGGCTGGGATTGGTGTTGAACCACTAATGGTCGATTTTTCGCCATCATCTTTGGCCTCAGCATTTTCGGTCTCAATTTTAGTTGAGGACTGAGGTGTGTCGTGATGAGCTATCAGTGAACTATCAATAAGCTGAACCGTTGACGATTGTGATCTTTCGAGCTTTCCTGCTGCGTCAAGGTACTTTTGAGTAACTTCTTTTAATTCCATGTTTAGTGTGTGATATTGTTTGAGTAAAAGTTGGTTTTCGGATGATAATTTGCTGACCTTGGTTGATAATAATGAAAGAGCCCGTTCGATATCGTCTGAGGGAATTTGATTCTTTAATATTTTGAATATTTCACCTATGGTATTTTTCAAAAAAGTCTCCTTGTCCAGGAAAAATGCATTGATAGGTCTAATATTCTCTTGATTGTCATTTTCTTTATCTTCATCTTCTTCATTAACTTCTCCATCTATATCTTGTTGGTCGATTAATAATTTCAGGCCATTTGGTATTGATTCGATTTTTTCGGCTACATCACTCGCCCCACAAATTACAGCTAATTGTGAAACAAACGCGTCGAACCAAGAATCCAATTTAGAGAATTTCAGTGTGACAGTATTCAGTTCATGACCTAATAAAGTTGCTTTACTTTCTAATAAATCTCGTTCACGTTTATAAGATTCCATCCGACGAAAAATGGCTTCCTTTTGAAAATCTAATACATCATCCTGTGTTAAGGGCCCGCTTTCGCGTCTAACGCGCTTGGAGAATGATTCTGATCCTGAAGGAGATGTCGAGCGCTTTTTAGTGTCTTCCATTTTATTGACAAGAATTGCCGGTTCAATATTTGTTTGGATATGAAGAAAAAATTGTAAAGTGAAGGAATCAAATCTAGAGATCAACTGAGATGTCTGGAGGAATTAATATTATCTTCTTTGAAAGATTTGTTTGTCCTTACTGGACAAAGACAGTTTTAGATATTGAGAAAAAAAACTTAGGGAATATTATATTTTGTCTGGATAGAATAACTTCTTGGACTCGTTTTGATACCAAAGCCTATCTTTTAGGCTAATGATCGTCTAGACGAGGGGGGTAGTTGACAAAATACGCGCAATAATAAAAGGCCGGGCTTATCTTCTTGAATGATTCAGCTGAACTTGAGAATTACAGGAGAAAATAAATATCGGTATGGTATCTATGATTTAATTACCCCAAAGATAACAATCTCGCGATATCAAGTGAAATTAATTTTAGTGGTGATAGAAAATTGGGTTTCGCGATTATCACGGTAAGTTCAGTCAGCGCGGAATCAAGCGATCGTGCTGATATAGACACTGCCCTGCGTATGTGTGGGTCTGGCGCGCGATCGATCTTCTTTACGTAAGTCAACAATCGGCAATTTGATGGCATTACGATTCAAATGCCATTAGTTAGTGATAAGGAAATTCTGATCATCAGTGATAATGAGATAGCTAGTGAGACTGTCGTGGTCTTGGATGATGATGACTACGATGACTACTTACCCAGCTCGCCACCGCCTGTTTCTCACTCTCTGCCACACACTGACCCCTTGCCGTTACGTTGCACACGGACGCGGTCGGGTCAAGCGAAATCAGTTCCAAGCCCGCTCCCATTATCAAATACCCTTTCTGTAGTACCCAGGCCACCAGCGGGTAATTTGATAAATGATCCCTTTTATTGGGGGTGTCTGGTAGTAGATCTTTGGATGATACCAAAATCTCTGGATGCTAATTTATCCAAAAATGATGTAAAAAAATCGGGATTCGAAAATAAACCAATAAATGCTTGCGGACTAAGCTTAGGTGCTATGGCACATTCCGAGACGTTTGTTACGGTATCGTCACCTCCTGCGGCGTCACCTAAAGTGGCTTCAAGGTTTCGTAGTACCGTACTTAACAACCAAGGCGAGGTTAGTGGTGATAGCGAACGATATGATAACGAAAATATGACAATTTGTTCTTCATCACAGCTAGAAGGCTCTCCTCACAAAATGAATTCGTCTTATTCACAGGCTCATGTCTTTACCGGACATGATTATCCTATCAAACCGTTCACTATTGAGTCCCCAGTGTCAGAATTAGTGTCAGAATTAGTGTCAGAATTAGGATTCAATAAAGCAACAACCGCCAATAATTATGGTGGTCCTAGATTCGCAATTGCATCATCGTCGACAGTTAAGGATAAGTTTGTCCCTGTGCCATCTTCAATCCCCAGGTTCAACCCAAACTCATTACCTGTGGACTCGCAATCTAATAGACGACAATTGGTTCAGATGGAAAAAATTAGAAAAGCACAAGAGCGGGAGGAAGCTAAGCGACAAAAGGGGATTGAGAAGCATTTATCTAATGAATTAAATTTGGCAAATAAGCGAGTCTTTTCTAAAAAAGATACTGCCCATGAAATTATTTTAGATATGGATGCATCATTGTACGATTCTCCATTCGGTACTGGAGTAATAGAATTGTTCAAACCCACCGGTATGGGCTTGGAACGATGGGTTCAAACACTAAGCCCGAAAGTGAAACTCATCCAGTTTAGAAGAAGGGTGAATAGAGTATATGACTCTGGTAATTGTATGTTCATACCAGTTGAACCCAGAATTGAAAACGAGCCCGTCGCTATTGTATTCGTAACTGCGAACGAGTTTGCTGAAATTGTCAGTCAGGGCCTTGAACATTTAAAAATTCATGCTGATCATATAAAGGCATGTCTTGCTGATAAAATGGTTGTTTATATGTTAGAGGGGTTGAATTTTTATATTAAAAAGGCGGCCGCCTCTGCGAATCGAAATATGCAAAATCAAGTAAGGCAATTACTGGATAGTGGCACTGGCTCATCGCAACGATCAAAACGGGCCAAGAATAATGAAATCGTGTATAATATTTCACATGACGATGCCATGGATGCGTTGGCTTTCCTTCAGGTGGAGTACGGGTTTAAAGTATTTCAGACCTTAGCAGTGGCTGATTCGAGTGAATGGTTATCGGTGATGGCTCAAGATCTGAGTATGAGGCCATATAAAACAATGCACTTTCAGTCGAGTGAAATGTTTGACGTGGGCACCGTTAAGGCTGGGGCCAATACCTCAGATTGTTTCTTGCAAGCACTGCAGCATATCAAGTACGTCACACCGCCCGTGGCTGAGGGTATTCAAGGCAGATTTCGGAATATTGCTGGTTTAATAAACGCATTCAATTCTGAAGGATCAAATGTCCTAGTGGGTGTAAAAGGTGTCGTGGGTAAGAGTATAGGTAAAAGTTTAGCTTCAAGCATACATACCATATTTACGTCTCGAGACCCAGATCAAAGGGTTTGATAACCCACTTGGCATATATCTATAAAAGTCTGTACATTTGTATTTTATTTTTTTTTTGTTTTTTTTTTTTTGAAGAAAAGGTCGTAAATATAATTCCCTTTATTCCTTGCACAAGGTTGAGGAGAAATCGTGTTCTTGAATAAACTCCAATCCACTTTCTTTCTCAAGTGTGTCCGTATCGCCTATTCTATACATTTTGATTGATATCTATAGGAGAAAATTATCTCACTGTGCAATTAGGTGCTTCGATCTGAAACAACGAAGTGGTAGGGCAGGGCAGTTGCGGTTCCTTATCGTGTTGGGCCCTCTTACGGCGTCTCCCCGTATCAGAAGTGATTATCGGTGTGTATGGTATCTATCACCCCGAGCCGTAGGGGTAGCGCCGCATTGCTGCTTCGATAGGCAGTCGTCCGGGATGTCACTCCACCCACCGTTCTTGCTTTCTTTCACCCTTGATCTGTTCAAATACCGTATTGCTCAATATCATACCGTTCGAATATCACTCCGATATGCCTGAAGTTCCTATTTTCAAGCCTACTTATATCGTACGTCAGTTCCGTAAAGGGGATCAGCGATGAGGCTGATCTCGTCGTTAATCTAGGGTATTTTTATTAATTTTACTAATTTTCTGAAATCATTTGAAAAGTTCCGTTGCAAGGAAGATACTTCTAATGAGGAGTTGTCCAAACTCAAAGTTGACATTGTCACCAAGGGTGGTGCGTATATATTTTTTCTATTGTGGTTACCATGGGGTCTTAACAACTGCTAACGATTCGAATTGAATTTTAGGTACTATCACCCATGAATATTCTCTTTTCAAGGGATTCACGTATGTTTTCTGTTACACCAATAGCTGGATCATTTTTCCCAATGTAGTCTAACTAACACCGGTACATTTTGTTATCTATTATAGCGCGGTTTTACCTGAAGCCTTAGCCACCACTTTTGAAGCCCACCCTCAAATTGAGGGAATTGAAAGAGATCAAGAAGTGAGAATTCAGTAGATGTGTTGTATGTGTAGTTAATATCTTTCAACTTCAATGCCTACGTAGTGTAGTTTGAAATAGCCTCCGTTTTTTAAGACCCTGAATTTCCTATTTATTTAACCAATATGCATGAATGTAGTATTTATTTAATAAAAATGTACCCATTATATATATATATAGATAAAGCTCTAAGTGTTTTCAGGCACTCTCAGGTTCATAAATATAAACTAGCAAGAATCCAACATCAACGCCAACTTCCTTCACACTCTCGGCCTCACGCCTTGTGATTTCTTTACAATTCTCATAAGTTTGGCTATCAGGCTTAATTCCGTACAACTGTCTAGCGAATATCAAAATATAATCTTCGACAATTTCTTTAATCCATTCAACTAACGCGGAGTTAGAAAATTTAGATAAGCAGTTATTATGGATGATAATTACTGTTCTGATTAACTTGAAATAAACTGCTGCTATTTGAGTAATGTAAAGGGGTACATCACCTTGTAATTCGATATTGCGAACCCGCTTCTCAATTAGATTACGTCTAGACTTGAAAAAGCATTTGCGTGCTTTAATGCCCGCACCCAAGTTTACTAAGCAACTGATATAGCTTTGTAATTCCTTACGGGTGATTAGTGAAGAAGAGCTGTCGCTTGAAGAGATTATTGAAACTAACAGATTTATAAGGGTCTCTTTATGTTCAGTAAATTTAATCTTTACGGGCTTCAAGTTAAGATTTGACTGATCTCCTGAATCGTCATTAGTGTTATCATTGATAGTGACAGTATTCGAATGAGAATATAATTCATTGTTACCAGTGATTGCGTATTGATCAATAAGCTTCTTAATATCCAATTCATTCTCGTTTATAATTGATACGGCATCATCAAACCTTTTATGAGCAATCATGGCGTCTAACTTATGAATAGCATCATCAAATTTTCTCAACATTCGTGATCTGCCTGTTATATCCACCGAAGATGACCTTCCGTGTGATCTTTTCTGGCCGTTTACCAATGACGACGAGGAAATACTATTCTCATGCTTGGCATATGGATTATCGTAACTCTTTGAAGCAATATTCTGCTCTCTAGCCGCGCCCTGATTCTGTTTAAACTGATTGATGAATTCTTTGTTTGCAGCACTTTTATCGGTCTGATAAACATAAAGTTTTTCGCCATGTCGAATACTAATACCGCCGGGGATTGGTTTCTGCGGCAGCACCCTTCGGTCATAATGATTCCCAATTTGCGATGACTTGGAACTTAAGTCAAATAGTTCAATGGTGTCCAAGGCCCAACATTTATCAGCGACGAGATTTTGGGATCCGTCAGAGTTAAGCACTCCTAAAGTCATACCATCCCCACCGTGCCCTCTACGTCTTTTCGTGGCTATCAATAGATGGTCATTAAGTAAAAACAATGTCGCAGGTTGTAAGGGTTTCCAAGTTGCAGAGTTCAATTGATACCAATTACCTGACTCGAGTACAACATGTCTACCCTGAACCACAGGGAGATATTTTTGAGCGCCTTCTACCTGTTTGAATAAAGATGAAAGTTCGTTGGCCCACATATCCTCTAAAATGGCAATACTATTACGATTAGCTCGAGATTTGGATTTGCCTCCATCAGGAGCTACTGAGAGTAAATTACTCATTGAATTCGAACTTGTTAAATTACTATTACTGTTATTGTTCTGTAACTCTTCATTGGCAACCACCACTTTGGCATCATTCAACAAATAATTATTGGTCATATGTAACTCTTGAATCATTCCACGTAAGTTTTTCATTTGTTGAGACATTTGTTGAATTTCATTACTTACAGTCAAGAAAGAAGTAAAATTACTGTTTATTTGAGCCTTTTTATCCTCTTTTAATCTAAGTTGAAGTGATGATAATTTGTCTATAAATTTATCAATTTCAGCAGGGGACGAATTAGCTAATTGTGATGAAATATAATCGCTGGCATTAAACTCATTTCGCATTAACACATTCTTATCGAAAGCACCACCGGAAGACGCAATAACTTGATTTCTACCATCGTTGGCTTGGTAAGACGACCCCCGGCTACGGTTTCTGTCGACATTCAAGCTAGACTGATAAGGATCGTCAGAACCGTAAGCCCCAGATTGAGAAATTTTATAATTATCGTGAGCATTTTTGTCGTTTTTAGTGTCATTATATATATTATTTCCATCAGCCGGTGGGTAAGATTCGTATTCGTGGCTGTTATAAATAGGTTGGCCGCCTCGCGCTATATCGTCAGATAACTATAGGTCCCCGAAATTAAAAGTTAGCAAACAGTAATGAGAATATTAGCCCTTAGGTGGCCGTACATAAGGTTACAAATATGAAATGCTCCAATTCTCTAACTACTCACATTTCTCGGGCCGTTGTTATTTACGCCTGTTAGATCGCCATAACCGTCGTGACCTGCAGTGTTAATCATTATTTTCGGTGTGTCGAAAGCGATTGATGACTAGTGTATCGATAAATATATATATGTTTTATGTATATATAAATATGTGTGTGTAAATATTCGTAGGTCAGACTCTCTGTTTATCGCGGGTGAAATGTTGGTACAATAATGGGGAACGTAATGGGTTTTCCGTTGACCCAAAATTTCGACTTAAGTTTTCTTACCTTTACATCCACATCACTCCCCGGGCCTTCAACACAACTTGGAATCATCATTTTTATTCAACACGCTTTTGAGTAGGGCATTCAGTAGGGTTTCAAGTAAAACTCAGGCTCATCACTTATCGTGCACTCTAGGGGTTTGATTATATATTATATGTTTTGCGTCTCTCGTGTCAAATCATCCCACCAACACAGTAACAATCTCGAGAATCTCAACCTGCCTCTTAATCTTATACACGACACGATTAGTTTTGACCTTTTATAATGTCCATCACTAGTAGGGAGCTCAATTATTTAATTTGGCGTTATCTGCAAGAAAGTGGTATGTTAAATCACGCGTACGAGGTCTAGTTTCTCGGATGTCCCTCGTACCAATTACACCATATGAACTTAATATTAACTCGTGTTTATCTTCTTTTTTTACTTTAGGATTTGAAAATAGTACATTCGCCCTACAGCAGGAGGCAAAACCTGACGAATTAGATGAAAATTTTGGTTCTAAAATCTCTATAGGCGCGCTTGTTCAAATTGTTCAAAAAGGTCTACTATATTTGGAAGTCGAAAATTTAATAAGAGATGATGGTACAGTTGAAAAGACGCCGAAGCCATCTTTGTTTGGTGATATGAGGAGGTCAAGTACACAAAATTACGATATCATGGATATAGATTATACTGAAGAAGAGAGGGAGATAATGAATCAGATTTTAAAAATCACCAGTGATGATAAGGCCCAAAAGAAGGCTAGCCGAAAACTAATGCAACAAGAAGCATCTATCGATAATAATCATTCTTCTCCTTCCATTATAAATCAATGTGTCACCCTAGAAACGGGACGCGAAAATGGCGAATACGTTACCGATGAAGAATTGATACAAGATAAAGTCAATTTTAAACCGATAAGCGATACGAAAAAGACTAATAGTAAAAATAGAATCGACAATTTCAGAAATATTCATCCTTTGGAATCATTACCATTACTAATATCGCTACCTCCTTGTAAAGAGTGTGCCTGGAATCCACAAGACCCATCAAAATTCGCTACTGGATCAGGTGATTCCAAGGTTTCCATTTCCACTGTAATCAAAAATTCAATCACGGAAAAGTATTCTGTTAATTCCGTACCGTTATCGCACCCGTCGACCCATAATTTAGATAAGGATATTACGCAGGTGGTATGGAATAATGCTGGTACGTTATTGGTAACCGCTAGTTATGATGGTCAAATGAGGTTATGGACCGTGGATGGAAAGCTTCGACATATACTTTCATTGCATCGTGCCCCAGTGCTCTGCGTCCGCTGGAATAAATCTGGCTCATTAATTTTGTCAGTCGATTGTACAAATACGGTGGTAGTTTGGGATGTGTTCAGTGGTGATGTTAGGCAACATTTCGCTCACTCAAATATACCAAAGTATGATGATACATTAGTTATCCCAGATTCGAATAATTCTTTAAGTACGGATATCTCCATGGGTACCTCTGCCGATTGGATTGATGGTGTCACATATGCTACTACATCGGAGCCATCAATAATTACGATATACAAGTTAGGTGAGAAGGTTCCGATGCTAAGATTCAGAGGTCATTCTCAGGGTATCAACTCTTTAAGATTCGACCCTGTTTCATTACTACTCGCTTCTGCTTCAGATGATGATACTGTGAGAATATGGCATGGTAAATCTGCCTCATCATTTGCGGTTCTTACTGGTCACACAGCGCCAGTTCAACATGTTCGTTGGTTAGTCGCTAGAGATTCAAATTCACTTCATATTTCGAATGATCTAGTAGCACCAACATCTAAACTGGTTACTGTTTCTTTAGATGGCACCTTACATATATGGGATGTAAGTCGAGGTGGTAATTGTTTATCAATTCTAATTCTACATAAAAAGGCTATTTTGGCCTGTGAAGTGAGTCCAAATGGTAAATATATCGCATCGGGGGGTCTAGATGGTGTTGCAGTTGTTTGGGATGTGCATGATTTCTTATTGGGGGAAATTCTGCATATAGACGGCGATAAAATGGAAAAGGGAAGCGAAAGAGCTATTGGAAAGTATGATATGTTTAACATAATGAATAATGAAACCGGAACAAACTCTAATTTGGAAATTGGTAATATTACTGATACAAGGGAAATGAATACATGTATTGAGAGTGATCCCATCATTACGGCCTTGTCTTGGAGTTCTGACTCGAGTAAGTTACTGATAAGCAGTTCTATTGGTAGTGCAATTGTGAATTGGGGATCCATTGAAAAGAACCTGTAGTGATGTTTATCTTCTATATGGCCAAATCCATGAATGTATTATATTTTTTAAGTAAGTGGGCAGCGTAATAATTGTTCTTATTTGTTTATTTATTTATCTTTTTATTTATTGTTAGCATCCACCTTTCTTCCGTTTGCTTCCCATTTCTCCTAATATCCTCCTGTACTTACTAATGTCATTTATAAACGATTTCCCTGGGGTTCGAACACTTGATATCTCATTCAAGGCTCTCTATTCATATTTTTTATATTAAATGGTGGATTGGTTACAATTTTCATGGAACAAATTAGTTCAATAGATGCACCCTTTCTTCAGTATGAATTTCATAATATTTTCGTAAATGGATTGCAAAAAAAACTTGTAAATCTCTTTGTAAAGCGTGTCATCCTTATGCAGGGGCCATGCTAATCTTCTCTGTATCGTTTCAAATTGACCATATGTCCCACGAATGGGACAAGCAGTTAATGCGTTTGCGCTATTTATACCCTATTTTTCAAGGGGTTTGGGTTTAACCTTCATCCTCAATATTTGTTCAGTTATTATAATTTGTGATACTACTTTTCATTATATTTCTACATTTGAAGTTATATATGTATTTCTTAGATAAATTATTTGTTTTGTGATTGAGATAAAACCTATACACTTTAAATAGTAATGTTCGTACCCTGTGCAAAACGCGTCAATAGTACGTTCATGTCGTCAATCATGTTCCTTGATTCTGATTAAATATTCCCTAAAGACTCATTGTACGTAGGAGGCTTTGAAGACTTTGAGTCATTTTGTGAAGTTGATCCGTAGTTAATTGCGTGGTGAGGGTGTGACGATGATGATGATGAAAGTGTCCCACTAGGAATCTCAACGTACACTGTACGCGTATTAACCGGGCGGTTTTCAACATCTAAACTAGTGTAATAATTGGCAGGATATTTAGCGATGATGTACCAAGCGTGAAGTAAACCTGGTAAAAAGCCCAGGATGCAAAGACAAATATTGATGGCAAAGTCAGCTGTACAAATTCCTCTACGGAAACCTACAGCGAAAGGTGGAAAAAATACCGAAATGAGAACAAGAATAAGATCTGAACCTGACATTGTAAAATAAACTTCTTCCGTTGATTATGAGAATGGGAAATGAGAAAGCAGGTGTGGTGTGCGAGTAGTTTTTGATAGCTAATAATCGCAAAGTACTAATCAGGTTAAAATGAGAAATGTAAATGTAGAACCAGTGAGATGTTCCCTTAACTTGATAATGTTACTGATATGTGAATTGTACGTCACTTATTTAATATATCCAGTTTATGGGGAGGAGTGGCGTTAGCGAAGGGACGCGGGAATTCATACATAATCTGAGGTTGGGAGTTGCGTCCCTTTCAAGCTTCTTATGCAATCTTAAATCTGGCTTCGTTATATTGTAAAATTAGCTTTCCTCTTCCGGAATTGAGCGAAGAGAGATGCGAGATGCTCAAGGGCGAGAGAGCGCCATTGATGAGGGGTTTTCTGCAATTACAGATAATTATCATTTTATCAATATTTGTCTTCTTCCTTGTGGCATTCCTAACACTAAAATGTAGCAGCAAAAGTTGATAAAATAGTTATTTTTTAGAATAGAAATAAAAGCAGAAAATTCTTAACAAAAATGAGATATTTGCTTGGCTTTAAGACCTTTTGTAGAACTTGTCGCTAAGTCGTTATGCTTCACAGCTGTCAACCACGAGAGATGTATAGCTCAATAAAAATAGTTTAATTCAATAGAAATACATAAAAATACACAAAATAGATATATATGTTCGATTACATCTATGCTTGATCGGGCTTGGAATCTGGGCCAATAGCATTCAACTTGGAATATTCAGCATCCCTTCGCTGTTTCTGCTCCTCCTCCGTACCTGCATTAAGAGCAGCTTGAGCCTGTACAGCACTCCGCGTGCTGTGTCTACCATCCCAGAGAACGTCACTGGTCTTTGGTTTCTTATTAGACATTTCAGATATATCACTACCATCCAAAGCACTAGCAAAACGTTTGGCATTTACAGCTATGTCAGCAGCCGAAGTTAAATTCGTGGTTGCCGCCCGAGAATCTGCCTTAGCCTTTTGTTCCTTCCATTTAGGATCCATCATCATAATACGCATATGCTCTTCAAATTTGCCAGCTGGAATCTGTTCGCCTGTGAAGGGACATTGAATAAATTCAGACAGGTTTGATGATTTATTCTTTTTCGACATTCGCGTCGTACCAGCGGCTCTAATTTTCATATTAGAAGGAGGTCCAGCAGGTGCAATGGATGCCTGGCTTAGCACTGGTTCATGTACGTTGTTGGAGGCCTCATTGATCTCTGCGTTAATTTCCTGGCTTGTGCCTTGTTTGGACTCGTAATTCACTATAACGGTCTCGGGTTGAGTATAATCCTCCATTTCACCAGGCATAGCTTCTTCAATTCTTCCCAAAATACCACCTGAACCTCTATTCTCTAGCTTTGCGAACTTCACCTGAGTAAGACTCAGGGGTGCGGGCAAATCATTTCGTCGATCATCACTAGTAAATTCGATTGTCTCCACTACGACAAAATCGTGCCAATCAATTTCCTGATAAGCCTTTTCTTCAGCCAATTTTTCTTCTAAAAGCTTTTTATTACGGTTTTCAGTAAATGCATCATACTCTGCTCTTTCCTTTGCTCTTTTCAGCACACTTTGGGGATCTTCGACATCTTCCTTTAACTCTTGTAAAAACTCAGTGGGACGATCAATTACCAGCTGGTATTGAGTAATAAGAGATTGAAAGTAAGGATAAAATGAATGGTTCGGCTTCAAAAAGTCGTATTGGTGGTTCTTTTGTTCTCTCCGGGCCAACTCAGTTATAAAATCAGGACCATTGACTGCGGTATATAATGCGGTTACCTTTATGATATCGGCATCAATTGGTGATGCCAAAACTTCTGGAGGGCAGAATAATAGTGGTTTAGGGGCCTTTGGAACCGTTGATGGTTCTTGTTCCACGTTCTCATTTGACGAGTTAATATCACCGCTGTTTTCCTGAGCGTTGGATACACTGGCCCGTCCCGATTTATATTCCTCGTAACGGAATCGATAATAAGCATAGTAAGAATCTTCTTGATCGAGAAAAGAGAATCTTTTCTCATTCTTCTTGCTTTCCCGTAGGCGTTCTTCAAATAATATACCGTTACGTGAAACATATGATGCCGTTCTTTCAATATCACCGCGAATGTGCTGAGGAGGAATAATGATCCCGTTGGGGACCGTCATTTCAGGAACAGCCTCTGATGGCGTCGCTGATCTCTCTGTGGCCATGGTTTCTTCTTATTTTTAACTCTGAAGTAAATTGGGGCGGTTGAAAAGAGGGTACACTCTAGTAGAAGATAATAGTTTGGTATTGAAGATGAAGTCTCGCATGGGAAGGATTGCAGGGTAATGTGATACTTTTACGTTGAGCCGCAGCATACCTTTCAATCAGGCTTATTTGGTGGATTTTGGTCTCTCCTCAAATCACAGTTCTGACAATGTTGTTTTTCTGTATATAGATTGCTGTCAAGGTTATTTATTTCGCCTATATTTAATTTCATTTTTTTAAATAATGGAAGAAGAAAAATTCGAAAACATGGGGTTTTTCTGTATTATGCTACTTTGTCCGTGACATAGGTAATGTCAGAAAATAAATACAAACAACAAATACGAAATTAAAAAACAATATTAGAAGGTAAAATAAAAACAAAATAAAAACATCTGAAACAAGGGGGCTATATGCCGCTGGGCGATATTAGGTTCCCCTCATTCTTGGCCTTGTGGATTCGGACCACGCGACCAAATAGTGATAGATCACAATTCCCACGTTGTGCTCCCGCCTCTATAAATACCTGCAATTCCACCATTTCCTTCCTCTCCTCGTCTTCCACCATTCTCTTTTTGAGGGTTTATTTTATTTTTCTATTATTTTTGACTTTGCTTTCTTAATCTTCTTCTTTGGGTTCAGTTCTTGCAAAAACTGCTAGATTCGTTAAGACTGGTGTTCAGATGCAATCAATAAATCCTCCCAGAGTAGCGGAGGAAAATACCAAACAAGAGGTGATGGCTGAACGCGTACCTAGAAGGCTACAATCAGAGTCAATTATTAAACAACTCGAAAATGATATTGATTCAGCTAGCTCACTTGATAAATTCTTGACGACTGACAAGGCGGATATTTTTTTCGAAAAGGTAGATAAATGGCTGGCGGAGAATTCTTATCACCATACAAATCTTCAAATTGAAGGGTTGTTTCCTGAATTGAAAAATGATGAAGCAAGTGATATTCTCGAAAACTATATTGATTATTGCAAACCTGAAAATGAAAGTATTCGTGTTGAGGGTACGGAATTATCACACGAATGTGAAATAGGTGCTATTTTTAATTTGCTTCAAATTTATCGAGATATAAAGGTTGCCATTGAGTTAATTCCAAAAACCTCATCCTATGGTACAGAGGTAACATCAGAAGTTGACAACTCCTTACGTCTTGGCTTCCAATTAATTGATATTTTGAATTCTTCAAATGTGAATAATGTGCCGGTTCTGATCATTCAAAAAATGCCGTTACTAGAACTTTTGGTTGATATTGGTGAAATGATTCAATTAAATCATCCAATCTTATCTGAAAAGTACTTGAGATTATTAATGTGTTTCCTTATTGTGGGATTGTGGAATAAGGGCATTAGAAATAATTCATTTTTACCCAAGCTTAGGATCGAGAAAGGTTCACAATTTAGTGAAAAGCCCCTTTACAACAGACTCGCTAATCTTCTTGATTCTTTCACCAAAGACGAACCTGCAACATGCATTCCCACAGATAATTTGTTAGGTATGATTTCAATTGGAACAAAGCTCAAGTTATTAAATAAAACTAGTAACTTGGCTTTGGAAATTAGACCGACTCATATCAAGAACGTTTTAAAAAGTTATATTGAGGGGTACGATGAGGTTACTTCTCTTTTAAAGCGACAAAATGATCGCAAATCAGATCACTCGGCATCTTTACAGAAGCTTAATGATATTTGCGTCAATAATATTGGACAGGAAGTAAGTTTATTCCATTATGAATTAGAATTATTTATTGGGACTTACTAACTAGCTAAATTAACAGTCTCTCGCCGCGGTCTTAATCAATACTAATAGTATAGAAGACATATTATGTCTTTTGGATTTTTCCAAAGGTTCAATCAAAGGATTTAATTCTTCACCATTACATATAACAATTAGTATGATGCTTAGAAAGTCATTAAGATCCTTTATTCTAGAGAAACCAAATATTGGATTATGTCGCAGGGTTTTTCAGTACCCTAAAAATATATTTATAGAGCCTACTAAGCAACTGGAGGTTCTTTATGAGATGATTGATGATGTAAATGTATTGAAAACTTCAGCAGATTATGTACAAATGCTGGTTATGTCTTTATCATTTTTAGCCAAGCTATCGGAAACTAAGCACGGCATTTTCCAGTTAAATCATATCGTGGCAAACACTGAATCTCCATTAACGACTGAAGCGATTTTATCTTATGGTATCTATTATATCTCGAGCATAATTATTGAATCGACTAATTCTGGTGATAAGAAACTATCTTATGAGAAAGCTACTTTTGATAGAAGGGTCCCACCTTTACCTAACAGAAAATTGAGGTACGATAATTCCGAGAAGCTCAAGAGTTTTTCTACTTTTAGTTTAATCAATCTGACCGAGAAGCAAGCCTTAACACAAACGTCTAATGATTTAAGATTTTGTTTGAGTTTCCTTATTACTCTATTGCGAAAGCAATTTATATTTCTTTTTGATCATGATAAAGGTATTCATAAAATAAGAATGATGAATGACGACGGAACAACGCAATTAAATGATTTCAGCGAAACTCTTCGTCTGATTTTTACTGCTGTCATGTTTTCTTATAATGCAGATCATGGTCTTGAAGATTTAGTTTTTATGTTCTTTGAGGATACCATGGAACATTCATCGAAATACTTTCCAGATTTGATTGAAACTCTGGTAATGCTATCCAGTGAAAGTTTTTCGTTTGCAGGATTATCATTAAAGGTTCTTCAAAAAGTTCTTTCTAATTTTGAAATTATTGCTAGTTCTTCAGAAGAAGCAGTGTCGGAAAGATTCAGTAAAATATTGATTCAATCTAAACCGGCGTTGTTGAACTATTTGAATACTTATTCACAGATAACATCTGATGAAGTTAAAGAACTAATTCTCAAATTAAATCAGCTTGGTCTGAATGAGGTTAAATCTTTTGATTGTAATTTTAAAGAAGAACACGAAAATTCTCGATTGGAGGATAATTTCCCTGGTATAATTGGCTCAGGAGTACATAAATCTAAGATTAACGAAATCTCCAAGATAACTTTGCTTCCAATAAATCTGAGTTATTATCGGGATATGGTTCAAGAATTATCCAGAAATTCGTGTGAAGCTACTGCTTCGATTAAAAGGAGTGACTTTAAGGAGAGTATTCAATTAAGTCAACAAGCATCAAATTCTAGCCTTAGGGGGGGTTTTATTAACACCAATCAATCAGAAGCTATTAACCGCCTCAGCAACAAAAACTCAAGAAATTTTAATGAAAACTTGTCGCCTAAACCTTCTCTTAATAGTTTTAATTCGAATAGCTCTCAAAATTCTCGACAAAATGTTTTAAATTCCTTTAATATTATTAATAAAAGCACCGACCAAACTCAATACGGTTCAACTCAGAGTTATAATTTCAATAATGCTAATGCTCCAGGTTTCAACTTTTCTCCTACAATCTTGCAAAATAATAATCGAGATCATGCTAACTTATTTAAACCTTCTGATCAAAATGACAATGGGATATTATCAGCGAGGGATAATGTCTACTCTTCTAATTCTGAATACAGCATGAATTCTAATTTCATTGGAACGAACAATATTGCTCCAGCCAATTTATTCGGTTTAACTTCAAAATGGTCACCTGAGAATGGTCGTGTAAATCAGAATCTTATGGCCACCCAAGAAAATTCTTTACATGACCTTAGAAAGAATGATGGAAACCAACAATTTTCGAGTGCTTATAATTGATTGGTAAAACAAAAAAAAATATAATTCCAAAAACAAAGGTTTCCAATAACTAGCAAATTATCTTTCAATTGAGTTTTAATACTATGTTATTAATTGCTATTTTACTTTATCTTATTTTCTCCTATTTATGATATTTATCTCTATTATTCAAATTTCTCTTATTTATCTTATTTTATCCTATTTTAATTCAATTTGGTTATTTTAACATACTATTTTTCATTTAATCATAATTATGTTATATATACTTATATTTTAAATTATTTAATGATGATTCTTATTTCTTAAGCCCGTGATACGCATGTTAGCATCGTGGTTACGCTACATTGGCCCATTCTCAGTTTTTATCTGTCATGCGGGTCGTATGCATTGTAAGCCTCCGGGGAAAGCTCAAAAGTTCGAAACATCCTCCTCGTGCCGTTGCTGCATTTCCGTCCTAATAATCCATCATCAGCTTTGGTTAAAACGACCAATTAACAACAAACGAAAGGAAATGAGCTTTTCCAGAATTATTGGTAAAGTTACGGGACAACCTGCCTCTTATTACAAAAAGTCTGAGTACAATTTTGGTAAGACCTTGGGTGCCGGCACGTTCGGCGTGGTAAAATTAGCAACCTGGACCCATAAGCAACCGAAGTCGGGGAAATTAGTCAATATCATCGAAAAGGTGGCCGTTAAGATTATTCTAAAGAAAACATTGAAAGGGAATGAGCATATGGTCTATGAGGAATTAGAAATGCTGCGAAAACTTAACCATCCCCACGTTATAGCCTTCAAGGATTGGTTTGAGAGCAAGGAAAAATTCTATATAATTACTCAATTAGCTACCGGAGGTGAATTGTTTGATAGGATCTGCGAGGAGGGTAAGTTCACCGAACTAGATGCTCTCAGCAACTTCAAAGATATTCTTTCTGCAGTCGACTACTTGCACCAGAAAGATATTGTTCATCGTGATTTAAAGCCGGAAAATTTACTTTATGTCACGCCGGATCCTAAATCACATTTAGTTTTAGCCGATTTTGGTATTGCCAAGATGCTTGAATCTCCTGATCAACTTTTAACTTCCATGGCTGGCTCTTTCGGGTATGCTGCACCTGAAGTTTTGACCGGTACCGGTCACGGTAAACCTTGTGATATCTGGTCATTAGGTGTCATCACATACACATTACTTTCTGGTTATTCACCCTTTAGAGCTGAAAATATTCAAGATTTCCTCGCTGAGGTTTCAGGAAATGATGCAGTGATATTTCATAAACGTTACTGGAAGGATATCTCTAATGATGCCAGAGAAATAATACTGTGGATGTTAGAAGTTGACCCTTCTAAAAGACCTACTGCCAAACAATTGACAGAACATAAATGGCTTGTGGGTGATACCGCCAAGGTGGTCGATCTGTTACCCAATATCAGAGAAGGTTTCAATGCTCGCCAAACATTCAAGCGTGCCATTGAAGTTGTCAGATTGGCTAATCGGATTAAGAATTTGAATATGGTTGAATCAGATGATGAAGATGAAGATGAAGATGAAGATGAAGATGAAGATGAAGATGAACACATTACTGATGTGAAAAAGGCATTGAAAGATACCAATATTACTGAAAATACCGATGATACGAGAAACGTAATTGATAAGACTAACAGTAATATTAGTACTAAATCTACTAATGATGGCGCTTCAGTCTCTTCGGCTAGCTCTAAATCAGACAGTTTACGTAAAAGTTGGGGTATGAAGGGTAATGCGACGAAGGCGTTTCAGGAAGTTGTCTTGGCAGCGGCCAGAAATAAAGAAGTAGTAAAGAAAGCAAAGGTCGAGTAGTGTTAAGTACTATCTTAAGCGTAAGCTGCTTGAAAGGTAGTTTTTTTTTTTGGACATTGAAATTAAGTTTCCGGCCGCCTAAGTTTAACTATGCTAAGTTCTTCCATCTCTCTAGAAACGAGAATAACACTTTGGATATCAATCGTTTTTTTTATATATTACCAATTGATAATTTACCTGATATAAACATTTCAATATATGAAGAAATAGTAGGAAAAAATACTAAAAATTTCTATTTGACCAAAGGTCTACTGCTAACAAACTTATCTAAATCTTCTTTCACAGCAACTCCAAGAACAAATCTCTTGTCAGAATCAGTGATAACAGCGAACTCTTCACCAGTAGCGAAGAACTGTTCAAGCTCTTCTAAAGGAGTTTCAGGGGTGATAGGACGGAAGGGTCTACCCTTGGTGTTTGATTTCGTAAACTTATTGTAGTAGTCCTTGACTAATTTCGTACCAGTTTCACCTGAAGCAGTGGTGGATCTTAATTGATCAGCAGTTAAGTAACCAAGTAATCCACGAGTCTTTTCTGAAACAACAGGCAGGTAGCTATATGATCGTTCATAAGAGATCTCTAGGGCCTGAAAAAGAGGGGCATTAGGGGTGATTGTGAAAGCGGGAGGCAAATCAAGGTCTTCGACCACAGCCTAAAGCAGAAAAGGCTCGGTTAGTACGTGGGCATTACCCATACAAATAAGGATCAGAGAACCCAGAGTCTAAAGAACCTATTAGAACTATCGTATACAAAGCTACTTACGCCACGGTAATCAGTAGTCATAGTTTAGTGTTTATCGAGAATGTATGTGTTTTCTTGTGTTATGGATGACGCATTCGATGAGTACGGAGTCATGATGCCCTAACCCGCATAATGCATTAATAGGCTAATCTTAGTAGACCTGGGGAAGGAACATAAGAACAGGAATGACAATTTAAGGAAGAAAGGAAACTTTTTAAACGAAGCTATAAATACAATATGGATAAAACAAATACAACGAAAGCGAACAAGAGAAACAGATAATCAAACTAATGCAAAGGACAAAACAATCTATTCTTCATCGCTATCTTCATCATCACTTTGAGCTGAAGATTTACTCTTGGGGACGGCGTCGGTCTTAGATTCCGGTCCAAACCATCCATCTTCTTCGCCAGAAAACTCAACATCTTCATCATATTCGACCAAGTTTTCTTCGACCTTACCATCAACGTCCATAGCACCATCTTCACCGTTAACATTTATCGAATCAATGCTAACTGCGGCATTCTTTTCACCTAATAAAAATTGAATGAAGTAAGAATTTTCATTACCGAGCTTAGAAAGACTCTTATTGATTCTGGTAACAAATTTCAACACGTTTCTCATTACACTGGCATATTCGTGACGTCTGGGTTGCATAAATCTACCATGTGCACTAATTAAGGACTTGATCCATAATAAGTTGTACTCAACGTGAGGGCTTTCTTCAGAAAGATCAGAAACGAATCTAAGTATACGTTCAAGATAAACGACGGGTAATTCACGGGCAATTAAGGAAACATCGCCAACGGGGATACTTTCGTAAACTTGGTGAATTAAAGATTTTTCATTAAGACGGAATGCCATGACAAGAGCAGTCAAATATTCTTTTTCAGATAAAACGTCACGAGTATTACTAGGTGTAATATCCATATCCAAATCGAAGGGATCGAAAAGAAGGTAATCATCTAATGAGTATACTAGTAAACCTTCCGTACTAGCGGCAGCGAAACCACGGCCAGTAGGATTGAATTTGATACTAGTAGTTCTAATAGCAGGTCTAGTCTTTCTCATTGTAGGATCGCCTCTTGAAGCACCAGGTAAGGAGTTATCGATTCTATCTTCCAAGTCCGAGGCTTCACCGGTAGTATCAATTAAATCAAGGGGGCCGTTTTCAGTCATATTCTTGGAATTGAGCATATCAAGGGTACCATCGATAGCCATATTATGAGAAATGATGTACTTTTTGACCATAACTTCAGTAGCAATATCGTATAAACAAATGTTTTTACTGTTACCACCGGCTAAAATACAGGAACCATCAGCGGAATAACAAATGGTGGTGAAGTATTTACTTCTAGCAGAATTCTTAGCAGTGAACTTATCATTAAGATAACGGCCACCAGAGATATCCTTCTTACCATCGATATTACCAATTTGCTTGGCAGATTCGATATCCCAGAATGAAATTTGACCGTCTAAGGTAGAAACAGCAATATTCTTGGAATTAGGACTCATGGCAACAGCTAAGACATCTGCTGAGAAATCAAGAGGTTCGACACTGACAGATCTACTGAAAATATCCCAAACTCTAACTGATCTATCCCAGGAGGCGGAAGCTAACATACCGTTTTCGTTACCAAATGAAAGACATGAAACAGGACCAGTATGGCCGGTAAGGGTATCAAGTAATTGTGAAGTTTGTACAGACCAAACGTTAATATCGAAATCATCTAAAGAACCGGCACAGACAATTTCACCTGAAGGATCAATCGCCAATGAAGAGAATTGTCTTCTATCTTGAGCTGTGAAAGTTCTGAAATTTCTGTATCTGATTAAATCCCAGGCACGAACTGAACCATCGAGTGATGCTGAGAAAAGAACGTTACCACGCTTGGAGAATTCAAGAGCAGTGACACCAGCAGTATGCTCAGTGAAAGTAACAATACAGAAACCTGAAATAGCATCCCAAACCTTAATCTTACCATCATCAGAAGCAGTGACGATACGGGTACCATCGGGAGAATGTACTAAAGCGTTCATGGCATCAAAATGACCTTGCTGCTTAAGAATGTAAGATTCTGATTGCCATTCCCAAACTAAAAGTTGACCTAATTTAGCAGCACCGAATGCAAGCCACTCACCAGTAGCATTAATTGTAACGTAATCGATATCATTTTGGGAGATAGAAAGTGTTTGAATCATATTGAATTCAGGAAGTTCGTAAAGAGTGAAAATACCGGTACTGAAACCAACAACGAATAAGTTAGACTTGGCATGGAAAGTAGCACATCTAACCTTAGCACCATCTTGCATGAAATAGTGCTTGGCGATAATTCTCCATCTTTCTTCTTCATCACTAGCCATTTCTTCATCTTCATCTTCACCATACTTGATAGCCTTAGTGACGTAGTTCCATTTGAACAAGGCACCGTCTCTACTAACAGTGTAAACAGTTTCTTGATCTTCAGACCAAAAAGCTCTGACAATGGTATCTCTATGACCAGCGAGTGTGGTAGCAGCTGTACTTTCTTCGGCACTTAGCGAGTAAATTCTGGCAGTCAAATCTTTAGAAGTAGTCAAAAAGAATCTGGAATCGGGTGACCATGTGACACTAGTGATATCTGAGTAGTGACCAGCGTAAATTCTGTGTCTTACGAAAGGAGCGAATTGACGATCCTCATTTGCACGAGGAGTACGCCAAACTTGAATAAATCTACCGGTAGTAATGGCGAAGTGACTTCCATCAGGAGAAAATTGAATATCAGTGATTGAAGCTTTGAAATTAAAATGGTGAAGAACCGTACGGCGGTGGAAATTGACAAGGATAGCACGACCATCAGAAGAACACGACAGAAGAAGAGTAGCTTGAGGATTAAGAGCGATATTGGTAATGGTTTGACGATGCTCATAAGGAAATGTGAATGATTTATTATTTACAAGATCGAAAAAACTTACTCTGTTACCGACCGGACTGAGAATACCTGTACCATCGGGGGTGAACAGCAAATTACCTTGCTTATACACAGTACCGAGTAAGTTCGAGAATTTGAATTCAGCCTTCATATTAAAGATCGAACAATATGTAAAACTATCTCTTTACTGAAAAGAAAGAAAAAATTTATGGCCGATTATTAAATCTATGAGTGAGTAAAGAGAAAGTATAAATTTTTTTCGGCTGGGAGTTTCGAACGGCGGCATGATTGGGACTTTTGGGACCAGTAGGGCATAGCGATAATCGTTGGGTCACTGATCGATCGACACTTCGACTATCTAAGCTCTACCGTTTCCGAAGATCCAAGAGATTGAGATATATATACTACACGCAAATCGTTGAACATGGTACTACCCAGCAAGCCCAAGAGCCTTTCCAGCGCCGTCATGAACATGAAGGTAAGTCTAATTTTCGCATCTTTGATGGTTCGACTCATTGATACGTTTGATCTGAAAGCTCAATACACGAAACTAACCTTAATTACTTAGTTCATGAGAACAGCCGAGAACAACGCTAAGAAGCAAGAAGAAGAGTTGGAAAGAAAGCAAGTCGATGACGCCTCTAGGTGGACATGGGGCGAGGAATCAGCCGTGCCCAAGAAGGTCAAAAGTCAACCTAAAATTGACAGTGTTGGATACTCTGATATCCAAAATATTATCAACAGCAAAAACCCGGAATTTAAACACACCGAAGGCGTCGAAGAGGTTGTAACAGTACTCGGCGGCAGACGTAGTTATGGTGGATTTAATAAGAAATTTACGGTAAGTTGAATTCTCATCATTCGTATCTGAGATATACAAAAACTAACTATTTACCAAATTTTCGTTAGCCAACTGGAGAAACGAATGAAGAAGAGAAACCCAAGACAGCGAATGTAGATGAAGATGACGACATGGATGTCAAGCAAAAGGATAGATTGCTGGTGAAAACCGCCATCAATCATGGTAGTATATCTGGTGGAGGCTCGGGCGCTGGCAATGGCGCTAAGAAGAGAGTAGGAAACCAGAACGATTCGAAGAATAATAAGAAACGGAGAAATTAGAGATTATTCCCTATACATCATATATATATATTTGCCTACATATGTCCTCGCTTCGTCGAAACCAACTTTTTTCCATAACCGTTTGATCCTGTAATATATTAATTATCCTTATTCCCAACTGCCAATCTTTAGCCTCCAATCTTGCTTTTAGCTTCGACGATCATGACGGAGTCAGATGAACTTCAGGACGAGATTCTTTCTATCGATGCTATCTATCCTGAATCAATCACACGGTTGGCCAATTGGGAATATGAGTTGGGGATTCCATCGCATCCTTATCTCACGGTACATCTTTTGTTTCCGGTTGGATATCCCAACAGCTCAGCACCCAAAATCACGAGTTTAAGCTCGAGCGACTCTTCAAAGTTCGAGCCGGACCTCGCTACAACTAATGATATTCTGGAAGGCTGCTTTTGTGAAGGAAGTGTTTGTTTGTTTGATTTTATTGAAGAACTGAGAGAAGTCTTCCCACCTGATGACGAACCCGACTTATCCACAGATCACGACTTTGTTGAGCATGTAACTCAGAGAGTGGAAAGCTTAGATTTCGAAGATGAAAATGAAAGTGGAGTAGACTTGGAAAATACAGTAACAGATTTACAAGATGACTATGAGTACGATGAGGAGGAATACGCTCAAGCTTACAAAAATTACAAGAGCCACGCTATTAAAGATCAAGCTCAGGAAAACAATAACAATGAAGATGAAGAACAAATAGACATCTTTGAAGGTTGGATAGAGTCAACTGTGATAAGTGATAGAAAATCTCATTTCATTGCTAGAGTAGCTCGTATTCATAGCGTGGAACAAGCTCAACATATGTGCGAATTATTGAAGCGTGATCGTAAGATTGCGAAAGCTGCTCATAATATGACTGCATGGAGAATTCGAAGAGATGATGGCATCGCATTTCAAGATTATGATGATGATGGAGAATCAGCAGCGGGTAGTCGCCTATTACACCTTCTCACCGTAATGGGCTTATGGAATGTAGTGGTTTTTGTTACTAGGTGGTTTGGGGGTATTCATTTGGGGCCTGACAGATTTAGACACATAAGTAATTGCGCCAGAGAAGCGATAGAGATTAGTGGATTTATGGAAGAGAATATTAATTCAGGAAAGAATAGCATTAAAAAGGGAAAAAAATCGAAGTAGTTTTCTAATTTCATCTTACGTGCCGAAATTACTATCAAATAGAACATGATTTTCAATGAGAAATATAGACTAATTCGTTTCTCTCTATCCATTTCAATATACATAAATATATATATATTCATAAATTTATCGTAAATAATTTATAATTTCTACGATCGTTACAAATATCTTCACGTGACAACAGGGTAATGTATATAAAAAAGAAAAAACATCATACTGGTAACGTAGATTTGATATTGATTTTATCCAAGTATTTGTGAATAATTAGAAGAACTTACCCAAAATGTCAGCCTTTACTCGGTTTTTCCTTTCTATGACCCCTCCGGCTCATACTTTACCTTATGTCACTACTTTGATTTTGACATTTGCGCTTTTCAATAAGATTTCTTCACTATACACCTTGTTGTCATTAGGATCTTTACATTCTCCAGTCTGGCAACTTATCATCGCATTACTTTCATTCATCACTATCCCCATTTTTGCACTTGGCCTTAATGCCTCATCATTCGAATTATCGGCCGAAACTCTGATGCAAAATCCCGTTCCTAGAGGTAGAGATACCGAAGAGAAGGTTATCCCCGCAATGCTGGCCACCGCTTTAGTTTACTCTGTCGATACTGTTATAGGTCTTTTCACCTATTTGTTTTTCGGGTCATTATGGAACCTGGAAGTTTCTGATAATAAGACTTCTACAGAGACCATGACTCGTGATACTGAACAAGGATCTGACACTGCTTTGAATTACAGTGATAGCGCCACCCCTGGACAAGAAGCTGGTGCCGCTATTATTATTACCATCTTTTTATTTTTGACGCGAGTTTATTTTAGCATTATTTTACTTAATCTTGCCGTTAAGTTACGTAAATTTTTCCGTGGAACCGTCGGTGAACCCAATCGAGGTTACTGGGGATGGAGAGAAAAGTCACTCTCAGTGTGGGATACATTATTCCGCGATGATATCAATTTGAATTAAATAATTTTACCAGAAGATTATTTTTTCACGTAGTTTAAAGAAAACATTATCAGGGGAATGCTCTACCTTATACTGGGATGTACGATTCTCTTTAGGTCCTGATAGATTACACTAAACTATAAGAGGACCAATTTCTCCTGGTTATCTTTGCATACGCTTCATTTGAACGCGTCGGTATGTTACAACCTCTCTTCTTTCATATATTCACTACAATGTGAGGTTTTCAACTTTTCCTATTGCCACTTGTGCTTTTCATATATAAGTGCTATTTGTTTTTTATTATTTATTCGACCCCATGCATTATAGACCTACGTGTAACTGATATTCATTTAAAATAATAATAATAATAATAATAATATAATAATAATAAAATGGACAAATAGTCCAAGGTTCTATGCACACATTGATACCTACATGCTACCACCACTGTTATTATTTTCAATAATACCGGCCATTTCCAGAAAAGCTCTTTCGTCACCGAGATTTTTGATATTAACGGCCTGTCTCAATTTAGCTTCACGATCTTCCCATTCCCAACGCTTTCTTTGAGCTTCTAGATCTTCATCGCGACCAACACCCCAAACTTCAACTTCCTTAACTCTAAATCGGTATTCCCATACTTGCCCACTACGATTGGGGTTAGTACTAGGGCGGAAAGATCCACCAGGCCCGTTATTTCTGAAAGAAGCGAATTCTAAGCTTTCATTTAAAGTAAGCGATACATTTCCGGGCTCAATCTTCCGCTTTGAATCAAACCCTTTTAAAGAGCTACCAAGATTTGAACCAGAAGGTAAAGGATTTCCAAACCCAATACCAAATGTTTTCGAGAATGATACGTAATTTTTGCTTAATGAAGATGCAAGAAATATGTCTTGGCTCGGAGATAGTTCAAATAGTAAAGACTCACTTGTGCCGAAACAAGTTTTCGCAGAATGTTTCCAAGGGCTCAAGATATATGCACCGAATGTAACTGTTTCTCCCGGCTTTGCAAAATTAGAGGCATTATTATTATTATTATCATCTTGTTTAATCTTGAGCTTCGGTATGGTTTCATCAAAAATACGACCATTAGCGCCCTTTACACCTTCTTCAGGTAATATAACTCCTGAAATAAGAAAAATCGTTGGAGCTTGCCAGCCAACAAGTTTAGTTTCAAAGCTTCGCATAGAAAATCCATGTTCCGAACCGATGAATAAAGGCTTAAGTCTACTCTCTAAAGCTTCATTCACTGAAATTAGACCTGACAAATGAAAGCTTGTCAATGAAGAATTAACAATCGGTAAGAGATTAGATAACTGTGAGATCCTGGCTTTATTCAGTAATTTTGAGGGTTTTAAACTGATATGAGAGTTTGCACGGACTGGTTTAGGATTGAAAAGTAATGTTTCGAAAAGGACACCAAAAAGATTAAAAATTCGAGGTGCCAGCCTATCAATTATTTCTTTAAAATTATCCCAGGTGATATTATCCAAGTCTTCAGATGTAATACACGATTTAGCTAAACTTCCTGCCACTATTTCAAATTCCGTGATATTTATTTCTCCGATAGTACTCAAATCTTGTCCTGGATGCAAAGACGAGCAAATGAGCAGCAAAGTGAATACGCTTTTAAGACGATACAAGGGAATGTAATGTATAGATAATAAAAATGGCAATCGTTCATTGGCAATATCAAGAAACGGGGTATTTGAAAAAGAGGGAATGCTAATTTTTTGGTCACTCTCACTTTGTTGTGTTAATCGATGCTGATCTCCCGAATCTTCGACTTTCGAATTTGTATTATCTTCGGGAGAGGATAAACTTAAGAAAATCAGTTTCAAACCAAATTCATCTAGCATACCTATATTATCGGTCAATTCAGGTTTTTCAGATTCAGTCTTGGAAGCGTGGTGCGAACCATATATTATCTTCCTGTACCTTCCAGTGTAGAAACTTATAGCTATGAGCAATTCCTCAAAACTCAAATCAATATCAGAAAGACTTATGCCATTATAGGCTGAAGAATTAGTCTGGTCTATCATGGGGAAAGAAGAAAGAAATTTAACAGACTGGGCGATGATAGGCCCTAGATCAAGGGCTAGAGACGGTAAAGTTCTAGTAATAGATAGCGCAGTAAGCCTGTAATACAATAACAAAACGTTAGTCAAATTGAAGAAAAGAATGAATCATCTTATAATGTAAAACTCACAAAATTTCCATATTCCACCTCGTCTTACCTCTTTCTGAAGTAAAACGGCTGCTCTTACTGTGGACATCTTCACCAACGGTTTCAGTAGAATCAGGAGGTGTCATCAACTTATAATTGTTTCGAACAGAATAAATTTCAATTTTCTCGAAAGCATGCTTTCCACAATTAGACGCAAATGCGTGTTTAACTTGTTCAATGCTCAGTTCTTTCCCGTTCAAAGATGATACCGAAGATAGCGAATTAGTATTACCTATTGCAGATGACAATGATTGACCCATGGTAAAAGAAATGCTGATAACAAAGTATAAAAGGTTTGAGATAAATCCATCAAGGAAGGCCAAGATACTTTGTATTAGTAAGGGAATTTTCAAGAATAAATATAATCACTGAGCAAAGTGAGTCCCACTTTATCTCTTTGCTGGGCAGCATATGAAACATGCATAATCGAATAATCGAATAATCAGTAAGAGAATTAATCATCAATCTACGATGAAAGTAGAAATCTGAAGTAACAAACACACAAAAAGGAAAGCGATTGATTATTTCATTGTATTTGACATCTAGTTCAATTAACAATAATAAATGGATTTTGGAAAATAAGGTATACGCATCTTACTTAGCGAAAGTTGACATGCAGAGAAAAAACTAAAGAATACGTGCCATCCATCCAGTTGGCATGCCCTCGCCCTTTCATGGAACAAGTTAGTAACTAAAACCAACAACACCCAGGATGGCTAGCGAGTGGGCAATATATGGGGTGAAGGCAGTTCCCGTGATGGCGTGGGCGACAGTTATGATCAGCCACACTCGAGAGTCGAAACTGTATAATGGACGAGTGAACTGTGGGTACAAATAATAGGTACCAAGGAATGGTAACATGGATAATACAAGGATATAATAATATATCAATAAATAAAGCAGTTTATTATATATGAATTTTTCTTGAGAAGCCATCAATAAAAAAAAAGATAAATGCAAAATTAAAACACCGTGAAATTTCCCTATATAAAGACATTAATTTTTTTCCTTTTTATACTTAGAAGTTAAGCTTGGTGAAGAACCACTTGTTCTTACCACTCTTGTGTCTTTCTTCAAAGGCCTTCTTGATAACCTTCTTGGCTTCTTCTCTTTGAGTGGGTTCCTTGAAAGTTTCAGAAGAAACAACAGACTTTAAATCTTCTAATTCAAAAGTGTAACGGGTAGGCATGATGTGGTTGTAGTTGATGACCTTGATGAAAGGCTTGATCTTGGTTCTCTTGGCAATCTTCTTTTGGCCCATACCCTTGGTAACCTTTAAGGGATATCTTTCGATACCGGCAACGAGAGCGTGACCGAAGGGGTGGGACTTGGAACCTTCATCATGGGGCTTGACGATAACGACCTTCTTACCGGCGTATCTACCACGAACAACAACAGCTAAGAAAGACAAACATTCACGGTTAGCTTAATTGTATTTTTGAGAAAGTCAAGCGAATTTTAAAACCGAGAATATACAGTGATCAGTATTGGATGAGAAAAAAGCAGAAACACTATGGAAGTATTTGATCGAAAATATACTAGTACATACCAACCTTACCAGGTTTTAAGAACTTGGCCATTTTGATTATCTTTTTTTGATGATGATCTTTCGAATGGGAAAAAAGGAGGGAAATTGGATTAGAGCCTTTCTGTGGCTGCAGTGAGAAAAAAACGACGGTGAAAATCGTCAGCTGGGAGAAATATAAATACAGGCGGGTAACACACCACGTGACTCCATGAGTATCTCATCGACTATTTATTTATACAGAAATGAACTGTTGTAACTCTAATTTATTGCTTATATTTTACACGACCGTGCCCATGCAAGATCATTTCTTTTTCAAGGCTACTTTACCATCGAGAATAGTAGTTTCGTAGCCCACTTCATTCAAAACTTCCTCCGTAACCGATTGCTTGGCCTCCAATTGGGAGATTAGAGCTTGATTCTCCGCGTTGCCCTCCAACAAATATTTTAAACAAATAATAGAGCGTTCACGAATATCTAAAGATGAAAGTAAAAATAAAGACTGTTAGTTGGAAACCTTTACATGGCAAATCCTAGTTAATAATTGCGCAAAGGACTGATAAAACTTACATGGGTTGTTTCGGTCGATAACACAGTTGGATAGAATAAGTTCTAATGAATGAAGCTCTCTGATTTTATCCTGAACTTCTTTGTTTCCCATAGTTAAAGTTGCTAATATGCTTACAATAGCGCCCTTAATTAGAGGGAATTCATGAGGATATATCTTTAATTCCTTTCCAGCATCTTCTATTTCAGCTAACTTGGTCTTCTTAGGTAAGTGTTTCTGGGCTTCGTGAAACAAACTAGAGAGAACAGTGACCACATCAATATCCAGTAAATACTTCTTTGAAACCTCGTTATGAACCATTTCATTGAATATTTCCAAAATGGTATATAAACTGCCCCATAATGATTTAGTAACAATAAAATCTTCGTCGTCTTCGTCTTCACACACTATTTTATTGTTTGAGCGCTGAAAATGAGGCACTGAATGCGAACAAATTTCAACAAACTCCATGTAGAGACATTTGATCAGCTTTTCTTCAATTTCAACTTCTAACATCGATCTTTCTTGAGAAATAACGGCATCAATCAATTTCAGAAGCGTCACTAAAGATCTATGAACGTAGTGATCGGGTTTGGGCATACTTTTAATCAAGTCAGGAATATTCCCTTCAACAAGCAAGGTTTGAATGATGGAATACATCATGGAGAATAGTTCGCCATCTTTATCCTCCTCCCCTTCACCAGCGATCTTAGTCAACATATAATGAAACAGGGTCTTACCATTTTCATAGTTCCAAAGGAGACAAGCCAAGTCATTAGTATCATTCAAGCCAGTATTCACCAACATTAAAATTAACTTTATATTGGGTGATGTAGTCATAATTAAGAACTTATTAAAATCATCTGAACTTTCCATTGTTAACAAGTGACTCCAGAACTGAATTGATATATCTTTATTGTTAGTGATACCATTGACAAAGACTTGTAGTATAGTACCCTCTACTGCTTGAACTTCCTTATCGGGCCTATCTAACCTATCTAAAGCTAAATATATCTTAAAAGCCTCTTGATGTAATTTTCCATCGCACGCTAATTTTTGAGCACCTTGACCTGACGCCAAAAGGTTTCGATAAAATACCAATATACCATTCAAAGCCCTCAAATGGTTAGAGTGATCTGCCATTATATAACTCCTTCCTACACGTAAAACTTCTAGAATCTTATCCCAAATCTCCTGTGAACCACCGCATTGCGATCTTAACAGTTCATTGATCGCCGTAGCCTGCACTAACACTGGTAAGGCTTCAGGTATGGATCCTTTAACAATCGAAGAGTAATTTTCTTGGGCCTCGATTATTGAATCAAGACTTCTCTCCACATACTCTAATGTTAACTCCATTGTAATTTTTGGATTCTTGTTTGAGTTATTTCAGCAAGATGTCAATGTCAAACCTTGATTTATTATTCCATGTCCCAAGCCAGAGAGAGCGGCTCGAGCTGGTTGGTTTGGTCATTTGATTAGATATTGGATTAGCACACGGAAAGCATATAACCTCTCAAATGTTGTCCACGGTGAATAAGGCCATCCGATTGACGGGTTTCCGCTCCGTTTTAGTACCATCGTTGAATCGAGTAAGACCTTATGCGAAAAGTGCTCACAAACAGAAGCAGTTCCCATCACGCAAGGTCCTTCCCGAAGATGAAATTCAGGAATCATTTATTAAAGGCGGGTATGTATCATTTTCAAGTCGTTTCCGGTGATCTTTAATATTATCAAGATACTAATCCAAATATTTTCCAATTGTTGTAGTGGCAAAGGTGGACAAAAGGTAAGTTTTAATGACATTTAAAAAAGTTACAATATAAAGTACTAACAAAAACGAATTCTCTCGTTATGTAGATCAACAAAACGAGTTCTAAAGTGCAATTAACACATATTCCAACTGGAATAGTTGTTAACTCTCAGTATACTAGATCACAACTACAGAATCGTAAGGAAGCACGTAGGATCCTGTATGATCGTGTCGAACAATATCTAAATCCCACCAACAACCGACTGGATATGATATTGGCGTGGAAGAAGAGTTTAACAAATAAATCACTGACGAAGAAGACGAAGAAGTACTCGCGCCACAAAGAAGAAGCTATGCTTAAACGTTCTGATGCAATGGTTGGGTTTCTGTACGAAAGGGTTGTGAATGATACTCTAGCACTAAAATTCAAGCAAGAGATTATTGAGAAATACGGGGAAACCTATTCAATGACGGAAAAAACTGAATTCCTGAAAACCATTTTCGATAACTTTTCACAAGATCAGACTGAATACATTGAATTTTTCAGGGGGAGCATGAGGAGCGATATTGCCTTACTGATAAACGCCCTAAAACCCAAGGAGAAACTCCCCTTAGAGGAAGATTTATTTGATATTGAAGATGTGGAAGAGGATTTGAACCTTCTTGACGATTCTTATCGGGTACTTGTTGATGATCAACTCCAAAAAATTTATTATGAGGCTAACAGATGTGATATGGAAGATTTATTCGGCACGATTAATTTTACAATGGAACAAGGGGCCGAATATATGCACCGATGGCAACAAAGTTTATCTGAACATCAGCAGAAGCTTCAGGCAGATTTCAAAATAATTCATCTTTCAAGAATATCGCAACTCCGTGATTTGAGTTAATTTCCTTTCCTAGCATCCGCGGGTTATGCGCCGTTTTTATTCCTGTACATAATCTTTTTTCTCATCACGTATTTCACGTGTCGAATCCATAATAGTACATAGAGATATACTTAAACCCATCAACCATGGAGGAAATTAATGGTTTGTTCAAAAATAATTTCATCGATTTTCCTAGTTTTTTAATACTAACTGACTCACGGTTGTACTGCAGAAGATCAAACCGGCCTCACAGAGGAACAACAAATTGCTGAAGGTAGGTTCAAATCGGTTTTTGAACTAATATTAAACAATAGAGAATCATGCCACCGACATCGATATCTCTAGTATACAAATTGAAACCCACGCTAACTTAAAACTGCCGTTCCAGAATATAAAACATGGAAAAATAACTGTCACCTAATGTATGATATGGTTTCAGAATCAACTCTGACATGGCCATCCTTGACATTTCAATGGCTTCCTGAAATTGAAAGGTAAGTAATGAATATGATAGCAAGAGAAAACAGCCTAGTCTGAGATAAATTGGATATTAACTATATGAACTCTTCATTTAGATCAGACGAGGGTTTTGATGTTCACTATGCATTGATTGGGACCCATACTTCTGATTCCGACATAGAGTATGTTCAATTGGCGAGAGTCAATTTGCCGAATCAGTTGAATAACAGTGATGATAGTATGTTGATAAGTGATTTCCATTAGATTAAAATAAATTCAGACTTGTTAACTTTCTTTTGAGCAACCTTTTAGGAAAAAAAATTGACACAAGATTGACGGTAATTAAGTCATTCGTTCATGACGGTGAAGTCAACCGTGCGAGATATCTCCCTCAAAACTCCAGTATTGTTGCTACCATGAGTGGTAGTGGTACTGCATATATTTATAACACTACAGAAGAACCAAGTTCATCTACAGGACTTTCACCCTTGTTGACTCTGAATCATCACACCGAAAATGGTTATGGGGTTTCATGGAATCCTTTGGTAGAAGGGCAGTTATTGACTTCTTCTGATGATATGTCAGTGGCATTATGGGACGTCAATTACTCACAGGCATCTGAAGGCTCAGGTGCTGACGTTAGACCTCTGAGGGTTTTTGATGACCACGTAGATGTAATCAATGACGTACAATGGCACAATAAAGACAGAACTCTATTTGGATGTGTCTCGGAAGATAAATATTTAAGAATATATGATACCAGAGTGGATAATAATAGACCGGTAATGTGCCAATTGAGCCACGATGAAGCTGTAAATACGCTAGCCTTCCACCCTTCTAGTCGTCATCTGGTCGCCACTGGCTCATCCGATTCCAACTTAGGTTTATTTGATCTCAGAAATTTGGCTCATCGCCTTCATACATTTGTCGGCCACTCAGATCCGGTCACATCATTGTCATGGTCCCCTCATGATGATAAGATCTTGGCAAGTGCAGGCCAAGATCGTCGAGTCATTTCATGGGATATTAGTAAATTTGGTGAAGAGCAGACACAGGATGACGCCGAGGATGGTGATCCCGAGTTACATTTTATGCATGGTGGCCACACTGCTTCAGTTACTGATTTCTCATGGAATATGAATAGCAAATGGACTATTGGTAGTTGCGCAGATGACAATATTGTGCAAGTTTGGAAGATGTCATCACGTATTGTGGGGAGCGAACCGGAACGTAAGGACCGTACGTTCCTTGAGTAAGAATTTTATTTATATCAAATAATGTAAGTAAGTCCATGTGGCTTAGTTTTAGCTATTAAATAAAGTAAGAAATCTTAAATAATTACTGATTAATGTTTCTATATTCTTAGAAGATAAATCTGATCTGGTACACATCGAGCAGGCAATACTCATATTTACCCACGCGTACATGCGAGAATGAAAAAACGCGCCCAACTCCTCGAACTGATCTCCATGATCTGTATATTGAAATCCGACAGATATTTGGGGTACTAGATAGTTACTGGAATCCTGATTGCACTACGCAGACCAAATTATTATTCATACATAACTATTATACAAGATGTTTCGATCTCCTTTTAGAAAAGTTTCGAACTCGGTCTCGATTTTCACACCACGATCTGCCCCGTTCAGCACAAAACTTAAGAAGAAGATTACTGTTCAACTGCTCACCAAGATTAAAGGTATTGGTGAGAAGGGTGAACTTATTCATGTTCTCCCTGCTTTCATGAGAAATTATTTGCATAAACAAAACCGTGCTGCCTATGTTCTTCCCGGTCAAGAAGCTAGAATTCCTGTTCTCACTAAAGATATGATTGATGCTCGCAAGGAAGAACAAAGACAAAAGAATCGCGAATTGTACGAAGCCGCGTTAGCTAAGAAGGCCACCGAAGCTGCGGTCGATCCTGCTCAAGTTGCATTAGAGAATGCTCGTGCTCGTTCCAGAGTCAACCGTTCAGTTGAAGAGCTTACGAACCTTAGATTCACTGAAGCTGCTAATTTATCATCTCAGACAACAAGTAGCCAAATCACTTTAACTGCTTTTGATTCCTTCCCTCCCGTTCTTAGACTTAAGCGCTCTTCTAAATCTACTGGTTTCCTCGACCAACCTATTACCATGTCAGACTTGGCAGCTCGTATCTCACAATTGGTCGATGCTAATGTTACCACAAACGATTTAGAAGTTACTTTAAATCAAAACGGGAAGTCCAAAATTGTTGATGAGCTTGACTTTGTTGGCAGATACCAACTTAAGATCATTGTCCCTGGAAAAACCGAAAATTTTACTAGAACCATCAATGTCGTTTCTTCAACTCTTTCGCCTATTGAACAAAATAAATTAGTACGTCCTCGTGAAGTCGACTCAGAATAGAGAACTATTTCGCCCTTTAGACTGTCTTAAATGTTTTAATCGCAAAAGTTTTCTTTAGAAAAATCTCAATGCTTTTCTTCTTATATTGTATATAGTATGCTGATGGTATAATATCATTAACCCGTTTATTATATTAGCTAATTTTCTTCCATAGTTTCTATTTCGTCTTCGTCGTTTCCCCCGTTATGCGGTGATGGCATTTGGAATGGATTATTTTTATCATAAAAAAAATTGAACATATAATTTAAAAAAACTCCTAACCAGTCATAAATTATTTATGGAAAAACTTCAATTCCAATACACAAAAGTTTATATTATATGCATATTTGCTCTGAGCATTTATGTAACTAAGTAGATATAAGTAGATACAAATTAAGAAAGTAACAAATTGAAAAACGAGACAAAAAGATGCTTCCACGGCAGCAGATAAAAATCTTTCGAAGTACTACTTCCTACGATAACAAATACTGGAATCGCTGTTTGTCATCATTAGGTAATTTACCTAGCATACTCTTGAAAGCAGAGTCTTGAGTAGTATCATTTGCTAAACTACAGAGATAAGCGAACACATCAACCGTACCAGTTGATAAGGTCAAGGCTGGCTCTTCAAAGGAATTCATAATTTCATTTGAATTACCGCCGGAACTATTAGTACTTCCAAGATGGTTACCTGAGCCATGAATATTTAGCTTAGAATTCTCAATTCCAGCTACACCATCTGGAGAATTCCATGAGCTGGCATTGACATCTTCAAGGAGAACATCAATCTTTTCATTTATTTTATCATTCACAGGAGCTGTATTTATGACGATCTTTAGTTTGGTCAATGTTCGCGATAACATGCTAAGAAAGATAGGAATACCAGTCCTGATACTGGGTGGAATCAATTCAACTGGAAGTGCCACTATAGATAAAAGGGCCATACTATTCAATTTCAAATCATATTCAGTTTTCATGTACCTTATTGTAGCCAACCATTTCTTAATTACAGACTCCAGCCGACCGTTTTGACCTAATTTCATAAGAACATAATTAGGATTGTAGAATAGACACGCCAAAAACACCCGGAGCGAATAAATAAGAAAGGGGCGATTTACTTCTTGCGAGTCGGTTATCATGGAAACGTAATTTACACTCATATTGAGAAGGTGCGCCATAATACCGTCCATATGATTACTCCGAACTTTGAAAAGAACCAATTGAGCAAGCCTTGATGCATTACGTGTCTTCCCCATAGCATTATTTCCATGCTTTGAAAATGCATAGTAAATCACTGAGTAAAGGTATTCGAGATATAACTTAGAGTCTTTCAGATGTTCAGCACCATATACCACAAAGTTTTCAAATGAAGGTAATACCTCATCTATGCAATCGCTTGGTATCTCTTGAAACACTTTGAACATCAATTCGAACACCTTCCACATCATAGGTGAAACCGTCTCAGAATAATATGTACCTGAATCTATGAGTTCAAAAATTTCAGGATAATATTCAATACGGTAATTTTCTAAGACCATTATATAGAGAGGTATTAAAACATCTTCCATTTGTTGAATAATCTCTGGCTCAGATTCAAGCGTTAATAATAATGTTGACAAAGTATTAAGAACCCCAAGAGCTGCTGTTTCTTTATCTTCAATTTCAGTGTCCTTACTATCATGAGATGAGCGTTCGTCAATTTCAGAAACAAGTCGGAAAAACTCCAGTTTAAGACTCTCACTCAATTGTATAGCATATGGACTTAATTCCTCTGCGAATTTTTCAACAAAACCTTCCATAATATTCGCAAGCATACCAGAATCAATTTCTTTCATCATCTGAAGTAGCGTTTCGACAATACTAGGAATAAATTTAGATAGAGTTTTACAGACCATATCGTAATTTGTCAAACTCTCTAATGCTCTAATAGCATAGAACCTAACTGTCAGCTTATCTGAACTGACCGAGTTTATAACATGATTCAAGATCAGGACTAATGCATCATCGGAAAATTCAGCACTAGCGAAATCAGAATATACCTGGCACGCCCGAGCTACGAGGAAAGGGAATTCAGAATCAAAGCAATCCAAAACATAAGCACTGAGAAACCCCTCGACCTGAGATGCGATAGGGCTACCCTTTGATAAGATCAATCGATTTAATGCACTTATCATTTTTAAACCACTATCCTTTGCACACGCTAATTTTAAATTACGAGGATCGTTAAGTGATTGAGTCATAATTTGAATAATGTAATTGAGAATTTGATCAAAGACCTCCACACGTCGATTAGTGGCAATAGACACTAGAAGATTAATAGTAATAAGGTCAGGCCGCGAAAATTCTTCGTTATAAGTTTGTTGACTTAGAATATACGCTTGTGGGTTATAAATAAATTCATTAAAATCATCTTCCTTGGGCTGTAATATATTGAAAATGATTTCAGAAACAATGAAATCACATTCAGGCGCAATTAATCGCCATGTAATATCAGGCTTCACGCAACGGGTAATTAATTGCATAATATTGCAAAGCGCCGAGTTACTTAAACGGCAACGTTTTTCAGACCAATCATGTAACTGTTTCAAAAAGACTTTAATAATATCTGGTAAATACTTTGAAAAGCATTCCTGCGAAAATGTGGCATAATCACGAGTTGGTGCTAAAATAGCTGGAGTGAATTTGTCCTGAATCACATATTTCGTCACCAAAGTGGTAATATTTCTATAGGCCCATTTATTACACTTCATGTAAACGTTATTGTTTTCATTCAACTCTTCAAAATCAGTATTCATATCAGAAACCTTTCTATTAACTATGGTGAGAAAAACTTGTAACCAATTGACTATTTGTTCAGATTCCATCAATTTCAGTGGTATCTCAGTTCGAATTGAAATTTTAAAACATTTGAAGATCTTCCATAGAATAGCGAAAGAGTAATCATCGGAGGCCCGTGAAGTCAACTCACGGGCTAGACTAAGAAGACGTGGGTAGACAATATTACTAACTTCTTCAGCATTTTGTCGGTATGAATGATAGCGCAAAATTTCAAGAACGCACAATACACCAGAATAAATATCAGCTATCTTTGATGAATTGAGAAGATTATTGGTGATAGTGGATAATTCAGGCCATCTTTGAGGATAATCAGAAAGAACAATGACGTTGAGAATAACAGATAGCAGAGTGGAGACTTGAGGGCTAGAAGTACCAATTACCGAGATCAATAATTGGCGGAATTTGACTTTAGTTTGTTCAGGAATAGGATGAACACTGAATCGCGGATCCTCGGGCCAACCCTTAATTACTCTATTCTTCAAATAAACTGCTACAGCCCTTTGTAGGGATACAGATACATCAGTAGATACTGTTACCTGCAAACAGTTAATGATAAAGTCAGTGCTTAATTCAGCCCCCTTGAGAGCTCGTTCAGCTTGTTGACGGATTTTGGCATCCGGATCGAGAGTTGACAAGAAGCACCGATGTATTTCATCCGTGTTCATTTTGCGTAAATGAAAAATGTGACAAAAGACGCTTGTTGTTTAAAGGGCACGCAAAATTATCCGCTGGCTTCTATAGTTCTTAAAAGAAAGTTGAAATCCTTTGTATTGAAAGCAGACTGGATGAATGAAATGGGACGAGATCCCGATACTAAGATAATATCGCGGGAAACACTCAAGCTAATTTACACTTTCACACGATGATCTTTATAGAGAGATGAGTGAAAATAGGCATAAATTACAGTATCTGAATGTAAGAGTATGTGAGCGAGCAAGAACACCAAAAATAATGCTGGCACCTCGAATTGAAGAATAATAATCGAAGCCCGAGTCTGTGACTGGAGAGTAAGTCGTGGAGAACCGCCCTCGTCGATGTGCGGCGGTCCATCGTGGCGATCCGGTTAATCTTCCCGACGGAGATAAATATGACAAGAATGCGTTGAGAGGCAATTTTTAACCTTCTTTAAGAGACAAATGTGGGATTATTTGAGTTTTCTATCTCGAGTCTTACGCTCGGTGGAAGTAGTTTTTCGAAAAAAAACCCGCGTTACCCTTTTATGTGAACGCCGATTTTCTGGATCCCCCGAATGCCATTCACAAGGTTCATCCGAATGAATTTACTTTATATAAAAGAAAGAAAGTAGAATGTACTTATTTTGCGTTTAAACTTACAAAGAGCAGGTAATACCAATGCAAAATACATATAATTACTTAATTATTCTGAACCGACAACGCTCAGACCGGCCAGCGCAATAAGTATGAATGAGTGAGTCAATATGAATTATGCAAAATATACAGTATATGAACTAGCACTAATACTTATTCGCCTCGCTAATGAGGATACATGTTTATGAATGCCAATAAATCGCTTGGCTCAGTAAACATTCTATTGACGTTAACACTTCAGGTCATAATTAGTTGGTCCCGTTCTCAAAAGATTGAGACGCGATAAACAATTCGCCGAAACGTCCGCAAGCTAGTGATGTAACTTCAAATATTGAAATAGTAGGTCCGAGCCGTAAATAAGTCTCCCGGCTCAAAAACTAGACTAATAAGAAGGCTGATAGGTTGAGCGAGATGACGAGGAATGAATCGCCATTGATTATCATTCTAAGCTAGAGTTGTTGCCTTCACCCGTTATAAGGTAAACTAGATCCAAGCTCAAGAACCAAGTATCATCATAAACAACCATAACCTTTTCAGCCTATCAAAAGGAGCAACAAACATTTCCAGATAATGAATTGAGTGAAGTTAGAAATCAAAAATGCCCAAGAGGCTCCCAATCACGATTAAGTTTTATTACATAATCGATGAGTATATTGTGCGAACATTACAATCATTGGCATTTATATGTTCGCTTTTTCTACGTAGCACAGAAACTCATAACTTTAAGCTCTTGTTTGAAATGGTATTGCATTTTACTGGTGTTTCAAATTCTAGGATACGGAAACCGATCAGCCGGAGGGCTAAGTCGCCACCTTTGCTACCTGATCAAATAGCGTTTATCAAAGAATTGGAAGAGGAATCCCAGCGAAATCAACAAGCGAAGAAATTGGATAAACTTAAAATTACTAATTGGGATGTTAATTTACGTAAGTATATACGGCATGATTTCATATACACACCTTTTTTTCAAAACGCTTCTCAATGTACTAATTTGAAATGACTGAGCTTTTTACTTTAGAATGGGAACAAAGCCAGATATTAGACGTTAAACAATCCATAAATGAGATTACAGACTCCATGTGGATGGATATTCCTGAAAAAGGATTACATAGAGATGTTAAGATTGAAGTCTATCATTTTCGGAAGGCGTTACCAAGGCTCATCACGGTAACTCAACTACACGGACTTTGTACCAAGAACCCAACTTCCGTTGATCGTGAGACCCAGAATGCTATTGAGGATGGTAAAGTTAGAAAACTTGCCATCAATAGATACGATAGCACTGGTGAGCTTTTAATAAGTAGTGAAAGCTTTTTTCAATCTATAGATATTGTAATGGACAATAATGAGAATGGTGAAGCTGCTCTTGCTAGATATGAAGCTTTTCAGAATCTTTGTGAGGATAACCCATCCAGTATCTTTTTCCAAAAGGAAGAGCTGAATGAGTATGGTATACAATCTTCGGACATATCATCTTTGGTAACTGATGGATTTCTAACGTTATGTCCCGGTAAGATGGATCTGTATAATCTCACAATTCCGAACTTGGGCATGTATGTGAAACTAGTAACAACAGCAAGATCCTGGGTTGTTTCGACTATAAGAAAAAGCACATGGAAAGAGTTACTAGAGAGTTCGTTAAATGAGAAACTTGGAACTTCAAAAAACAAATGGAGAGATCTACGAGGGGTGAAAATGGAATGGATCTTGAAAGACTGCCATGGTGGCGGCTGGTGTGAACCGTTTGATACACCCGTTGGCAGAGGCTGGAAATTAACAGGCAAAAAGTTATGATCATGATCACCAAGAATTATTAAATGACAATAATATATATGTATATAAATATAAATTGAAATCAGGTTCCAAATGAATCGAGATGTGTGTAGATATGTATGCGAGGCTTTCTCACTGAACTCCCAAATTTGCCTAACTTACGTATCATCATCATCACTCCAACTTATTGTTATATTAAAATAACATTCAACTTTACATAATATGTCGTAAGTACCTCCCCGAGACTCCATTTTTCTCTCTTGGAGGATCCAAGATATATATACGTATATATATATATATATATGTATGATCGTACATTGACTAACATTGCGCTTTTTTAATATAATAAGTGATCTCGTCAACCGTCTCAAATCAGAACTCGATGAAGCTGAATTAATAAGACTCGAAGAGTACGAAATCAGCCATGGCCCTCTTTCGGTCTTACAAACAGCAGTTAAAAATAATTCACAAGTTCTGATCTCATGCAGAAATAATAAAAAGTTACTGGCGCGTGTAAAGGCATTTGACAGACATTCCAATATGGTTTTAGAAAATGTGAAAGAGGTATGTTATTCCTCTCAGACGTTTTTTCTTGTTCAACTGAAGTGGGCTAATTAAAGTACTAACAAATTTGCTTTTATTTTAGATGTGGACCGAAACGCCCAGAAATGTTGCGGGTAAGAAGGGTAAGCCTGTTAATAAGGATCGTTTTATTAGCAAGATGTTCCTTAGAGGTGATTCAGTTATTCTTGTTCTGAGAAGTACCGCTTAGACCCTTCTGCATTCAATTAATATAGGATCCTTCTCTATTGCCATAATCATTCATCATCTTTTTTTCTTATTTGATCGTTTCTCTATCTCCCTCTTCTATATGTTCGTTCTCTTATGTCCATATTTGTAAAATATTGCTTTTTTCTATTGATGACTGATTTGACTCAGGTTAATCATGAAGTTCAATTAGTATAATATAAATTTTCTAAAAAACAAAGTTCCAACCTACTCTTTTTTCTAATAGGCATCTATCACTCATTATATACAAGTAGTGGGGGAATGACATAAAAACAAACGGAAACAGAAATATGTAAAAACGGATTCGCTCTCAAAAGAGCAGTTTATATCTACAAATTCTGAGAGCTCTGACAATAAATTGCCTTAAATACTATACGGATATTTGTATCCATATTATCACAGAATTTATCTGAAAATTTCATCAAAGGGTCTAGTATCACTGAAACAAGATTGGAATACTTGATCAACAACGGACTTGGCTTGTTCCTCATTCTTACACTTAGGATTAGCCATAACTGATATAGCGGCTCTACGTTTGACACACTCTTGATGACCCTTCATGAAATTATCGAATGCACCACGTCTAAGTTCACGAGTGAATCTACATTCACCTGATAAAGTAGATGCTCTAATTTCTGAACAAGCATGGTGACGTAGATCAAACCAATCAACGTCAAATTTACAGTGATCGTAAGCGTGAACCATTTCATGTGCTAACGTGTCTTCCAATTGGAATTTACTTCCAAGTCGGTTAGAACAAAGAAGAATACCTAACTGAGGATTGAAACCGCCGCCCTTGGTTTCATCACAAAAGTCACACATAATATTCGTTTTGTTGATATTACCGCCAATCTTCTTAATTTGACTTTGCATAAAGGTAACGGTAGGACCTAGAAATATTAACAACTAGTTAGTAGCCACCCAGTCAAAATTTACGAAATGAAAACTGTCAACTTACTATACTCTAAAACCCAATCTCTCCATTGTTCACACTTAATACATGATTGAACCTTCTCCTTCCATTCTTTGAATTGCGCAAACTCATCTCTCTCTTTGACTGTCATTCCCATACCAGTCATGAAACAAAGGTTCTTTCTCCAGTATTCAAAGCCAGTAGGCATGTCACTACCACCGGAGGCAACTGAATTATTATCACTAGTGTTCATTTTTGTTTGTCGTAGAATATAAATATGCGTCGATACCTCTATCTAACTATATGTAAGTTTGTATGTCAGACCAGTTGGAAGCCTCACCGACGGTTTTCATTTTTTTCCTCCCAATGCTTGCAAGCCGTCTCAGATTCATACTGGAAATATAAGCTATATATCTCTCATAATCGCAATTTCGGAAACGGGGTTCTTACTAGAGTAAAATCGACATTTCGAAACAACATCAACAATGGCCAACATCCCTAATATCTGGATTGCCGCATCCGACAATAACCTTGCCTTTGTGCAACATCACATTGAAAACGGTGCTAGCCCGAACGATCAAGATCCCAATGGCTACACGCCTATGCACGCTGCTGCTTCTTACGGTCATTTAGAACTTCTCAAGTATTTAGTTTCCAAGGGTGGTGATATCAATATTGCTGATACAGATGGTGATCGTCCTCTACACGCTGTGGAAGATGTCAACACTGCCAAGTTTCTTATCGAAGAGTTAGGTGCCGATTACAAGCTTAAGAATGCTGATGATCAAACGCCTTTAGAAAAGATTGAAGAAGAAGATGAATTCCCTGAAGTTGTTGAATTCTTACAAACTGTTTCTGGTGTTCCAATTATTCCCAAGTCTGAAGATTCTGCCAACCCTGACGTTAAATTCTCCTACGAAAATGTTGAAGAGGACCAAGAAATGGATGAAGAACAAAGAAAGAGAATCGAAGCTATTATGGAAAGTGAAAACCCTGAAGAAGGTATGGCCCAGATGATCAGAGAGTCTCTTGCTAAGCACAATCAAGGCGAAGGGGACTACGCTGATGAAGACGGTAGAAAGGGTAAGAAGAAGAGAGATGATTAAAATTAATTTCGTTAATTTAATCATTCTTTGTTGCCTGTCCTGAATGATTCTGGTAGTCGTTAATGCTGTTCATTATTGACGGCACATTATGGTTTGCTCCATGTATTATATTTAATTTTGTCATTATTTTTTGTGTTTTTTATGTACTATAATTTTTTAATTGTATTAAATTTCTTTTGTGAAAAAAGTCAAACAAACTCTTATGGTTGTATAATTCACATTTTATGATTTATATTGTTACAAGTGGGCTTTTATACATATATTTACAAGTTATCTAATAATCTAATCTTTCTTTCCTTTCTTAGTAGGTGCTCTGGAAAGGAAACCCTGATAGGCCTCTTGAGGAATTTGAATATTACCAATGCTCTTCATACTCTTCTTACCCTCCTTCTGTCTACTCAATAATTTCTTTCTTCGAGAAATATCCGCAGCATGCAATTTTGCCAAGACATCCTTTCTCTTAGCCTTGATAGTTTCTCTAGCCATAATCTTATTACCGGCCTTGGCTTGAATCACTACTTCGAATAATTGATATCTTAAGAACTCCTTGAATTTCGAAACCCAAATTTTACCCTTGCCAGCAGTTTCAGATCTATGCATAACTTGAGCAAGAGCATCGATACCCTTACCATTGACAAGTAATTCCATCTTCACCAAATCCGATGTTCGGTAACCAGCTTCTTCGTAATCTAAAGAAGCGTAACCTTGAGTAAGGCCCTTTAATCGACCGAAAAAATCGTCAACGAGTTGAGCCATGGGTAACAAATACTTTAATAGCACTTGACCAGTAGTCAAATAAGTAATTTCTACTTGTTCGCCACGATGAGCTTCACAAAGCTTAATTACTCTTCCAAGATATTCTTGAGGGAAAGTCATAAGGGCCTCCACGAAAGGCTCTTGTAATGCAGCAACCTTTTGCCGATTTTCGACACTTGGGAAGTCATCAGGATTAGAAATAATCAAACTAGTATCATCATTATACAAAATACGATATGGTACTGTAGGAGCTGTGATAATAATTGAAGCACCATGTTCCTTCTCTAAACGTTCTTGGAATACTGATGCATGTAATGTACCCAAGAACCCCAATCTCCAACCTTGACCAAGGGCAGTCGAAGTTTCTTTTTGTAAAGTAACACTACGATCGTTAAGAACCAGATGCTGAATACTTTCATCGAGAATTTTAAATTCAATACCATCAGCGGGGAAAGCACCCACGAAGACCATTGGCTTAGCTTCTTCGAAACCAGGTAAGGGCTCTGCGGCTTGACCAACTGTGAAAAACGTATCACCAATATGAGCTTCAGAACTTTTCTTCATACCAATAACCATGTAACCAACTTGCCCAGCAGTGATGACATCTGTTTTAAGTGGGATTGGATACATAATACCAACTTCCTTTACATCGTAGGAAATATCAGTATGTGCAGAGAAAATCTTCTGACCTTTTTTCAATGAGCCATCCGAGATATAAACCAGTAATACCACACCGAGAAAGTTGTCATACCATGAATCTACTAATAATAATCTCAAAGGGCTATTAACAACACCGGTTGGCGGTCCAATTTTCTCAACTACCGCAGGCAAAACGTGCTCCACATTTAAACCAGTCTTAGCTGAAACCTTAACGACATCTGAAGTGTCAAGTTCAAACATGTGTTCGATTTGATCCAGAGATCGAGGGATATCAGCGGCATCCATATCGATCTTGTTAATAACCGGGATAAGTTTGAGCCCCATACTGTAAGCCAAGTAGAAATTCGCTACCGTCTGGGCCTGAACACCTTGACTGGCATCAACTAATAACAAAGCGCCCTTACATGAAGCATAACTTCGAGAGACTTCCGATCGGAAGTCAACATGACCTGGCGTATCAACCAAATGTAAGAGGTAGTCTTCACCCTTATGCTGGTATAACATAGTACAGGTCTGAGCCTTGACTGTAATACCACGTTCTCTCTCTACATCCAATCTATCAAGTATCTGTGCGTTCGACCCCTTCTGGATAACTCCTGTGAGTTCTAGTAATCTATCACTTAACGTAGATTTACCGTGATCTACATGGGCCACAATAGAGAAATTACGGTAACGATCGATGGGAATAGCTCGGATACGTTCCTGTAGCTCCACAGACGCCCTACCGACTTCCTCCTTTTTCGTGTCACCTACTACTCTAGTACTATGAATCTTTCTTCGCAATTCGTATGAGATCGTATTTCGATCTGCAGACCGTCCTAAGGCCTGAGCGTAATTCGACAGTCGTGAAGCCGTACGAAGGTTTTGCGGTGATATACCAATCAACCGGTACAAATGAACCGTATGGATCATATTCTGTATACTTTAATTGCCAAACAGTCCGCTAGCACCACGATAGACCTGTTCAACGGGAATATTTACTTGAACGGCTAATAATGGATGTCGGGTGGCTCGCAGATCGTGAATATGTTACCCGACCGTAGGTCTGAAAGTACTACTTTTGATGATCTCGGGGGGCTACCTGACCTCCCCCTATCCATATACAACCATCGAAATCTAAAATGACCGTGGCTACTGTATTACTTAGTAGTTTAATTGCCGCTGCTAGCGTGTATGCTGAAGAAGAATTTACCTCCTTCAGCCCCGAATTTGTTGAAGCTACGGAGAAAATTCTCCCCTCTGATGAAAAGTAAGTGCTTGATATGATGTTCTCGCGGCTTTCGAGACATGTGAAATTGTACAAACAGATAGCGGGATTCTCAGCTTCTGTTTATGTAATAGACTTAATTGGTCTTATTTTATTGATTTGCTTGAATGCCAACTAACCACAAGGTTTCGTACTCTCGTCTTTCCGGTTTAGGATCGTAGCATCTCTCATGACCAAAATGCCTCTCACTGACGCATGGTATGAAATGGGCATTGCTGGTCGTATTACTACTTACAACTGGACAGCTGAATTGTGTATTCTTGCTACTATTTTAGCTTACGCTGGTCTTCACTATTACGGTGTTTTTCTTAATAAGAAGAAGGCCGAAGGTTGGCTCGCGGTCCATAAGAGTACTCTTTCCAAGCAATTCTACCAAGTCGGTATTAGTCCCGTTGGTGCAATTGAAAAAAAGGACTTTGAAACCGATAGTGCTACCGAGTTCACTACCTACGCCACCGGTCGTGCCAACATCGCTAGCTTAATCGTCAAGATTGACCTTATGGGCCGTCACAATTTACTCGTCTTGGCTATGGAATACATTTTCAGTTTTTTCTTTACCCTTCCTGCTCCCGCTGATAGTGTCGCCATGGAAATTATTACCCCTAAGGATGCTAAGATCGAAAGCTTTATCTTCGCTGTTGTTAACAAGAATGTCATGAACGAGGCTCGTTCCGATAACTACTACCTTTCTCTCACCAAGACTTCTGATTCTGATAAGTTACCTATCAACTTTGTTTTCATGAGTGAAAATGCTGAAGTTACCGAATCCGTCTTTTCTAGAGAATTAAAGTCTGCCATCAAGGGTGCTGAAAATGTTCTTAAATACCTTACCATTACTGATTTACCCTCTGATCGTCCCAATACATTAGAAGGTTTCAAGTCCCAACCTCGTATTTTCTTAAAGACTAAATTACCCTCTAATGAAGAAGAAGCTGCTGTTTCTGCTCGTGTTCTTGATGCTGCCCTTAATTTAGTTGATAACCTCGTTAACAAGGCTAGATGGAGACCTGAAGTCGTCAAGAAGATTACCGCTACTCGTGAAATTGAAATCAAGAAGGTCCAAAAGGCTCTTGATGCCGCCAAGGCTGAAGAAATTGAAGCTAAGAAGCTTGAAGCTAAAAAAGAAATTATCGAGAAGGCTTCCCAACTTAACCCCGAAGCACAACGTAAGGCTGAACAAAAGCAAAAGGATAAAGAAGCTAGAAAACAAAAGCAAAAGCAAAGCAAGAGAATGTAAGCTAGTTTTTTTATCGTTTTTCGTCTGTAAAAGTAATGATTTGAACAATAAAAAGAACATGAATTTTGAAAAAAGGGAAAAAAAATATTTTTTTCATATACTAACTTTAAGTTTTGTTTTTATTACGTAAAATATCGTAATTAAAGATCATACTAATTCCAAATTGAATTTATTTTTGTTATCATCATCATATAAATTACATAAAATCATTATTCACAATAGGACGGGCTACTGAAATTGTGTGTGCAATCAGAAAACTAAGTAAAGTGAGCACACGAGGGAAGGTCCTACACATATTCCAATCCAAAAGATTGTGTTATTCAATACCGGTTTATCCTTGAAGAATGATGTCTTTGTTATCGCGGCAAGAGGAAGCTGTGATAACTGAACAAAGAAAAGATATCCTCTCAGCTTTTTAAAAATATGGTACATTACCAGTTCATGGAATAAGCTCGATATGTAAAATGTGATAAATGCCGCCATCTTCCTGTTGATCTTGAATGAAGTCATGGAAGCATGATACACATGTCTAAGAAGAAATCGATGCACAGTAACATTCCATAATCGAGCCCACTCATCCCATGATTGGGAATTCCACCAAGGCCCGTAAAAGTTTCTATCGGCAAATAAAGTTAATTCTCCTAATGCATCAAGAATGGCATCCCAAATCATGTAAAATATTAACAAGAATATCATTGTAAAGGGAAATATCAAGTCAGCAAGTAAAACGGGATACTTTTGCACGCGAATTAACAATGGATCTTTGCTGATCGCAGTGCAATTCATAATGGGTTCTAAAAGATAATGCTCAGCCACGACGATAGCTAGGAAAAAGATCCCAAAAATTGCAGTGATTTTTTTCAGAACATATCGTTTCCTTATAATTAATGTTCTAGGATATGTCATTTGATAGACAACAGTTGGGAATAACGAGTATTGAAAATAGTTGGTGAAATTGATATTTCTTGGGAATTTGATATGAGATGATTGAAGGGCCAATTCTGCTTCACAAAAGCTGGCTACTTTGTGAAGCTCACTCTTACGAGCTTGATCAGTTGTAATCTTTAGTTCCTTCTTGGCTTCAAAAAGTTCATCTCGTACTATCCATAAATATCCGTTGTAAAAGGAGTAAGAGTGCATTTTCATGAGAAACACTATAGAGTGAAGAATTAGAAAAGTGCGGCCAATCCAGGGAAACCGATATATGTCCGATATGTACATGAAAAATATCAAATACACAAACTGATAAACACTTTGAATAATCCAACCCGATCTCTCCCAAGAAATGATACCCGTTTTAATTGCCAATTGCAAAAGTAAAGGAAAAAAACTAGCGGAGTACATTACGACATCCGTCAGTGCTACCCATATGATATCCCTCAGTAGAATACAAGTGATTAGTGTGCCAAATACTTGACCAGTATTTTGATAATTGGCAATACCAGCACGTATTATAGCCCATCCATATCCAAACCAAAACCTGTAAAACATTGGTGGCGGGTTAGTGACAATCCTTTGGAAAAAATATTATTCAAAATCTGTTTGTAAACCATCTTGTTTTACCCATCAACAATGTTGGCTCGGATAGTGTGATACATACAGGGTGTAAAATCCGAAGAATGGGCTATCATGAGAATGCTGCTCGATAAAAGTAGCTACTTCGTTAAAGCGAACCTGTATATTAAAAATTTTCAAAGTTAGTTCTAAGTTAAAGCCTATAGGTAATCTTCAACAAGAAGACGAAGGCGTTATCGAAAGCCCATAACAAAACATACATCGGTTGTAAAACGAAACTTGCGATTATAATTTTTCTGAAGCTCTTTAATAACAGTGATATCAGTCCTCTCCAGTGAAAGGGAGGCATTTGCACACTTTGATTTTTCTAGCACTATGCTCTTAACATCGCTACTATTTAAAATCTCCATGGCATCGGCTGAAGTTATATTATTCAAAAACACAGTGGATGCGTCAGATTCAGACCCCAGGGGACTAGGGAGACTATCTTGGTCATCATTAGGAAGATGATTGGTGCGACTCCGCACGCCATCTTTCATATCAGATCGTAGAGCGGTAGACATACTCTCTTAATTGTCAATATAAAGTGAGCCGAGGCTGATGATCAATCGTACCGGTGGCAATGTGGCTGATGAGAGAGCAAAGGGATGAGGATTGTAAGTAGGATCCTTGTAACACAAAGGTGATCTAAAGCAAGCGTGTTAAGGGATAAATGCCAAAGTCTGTACTTATCGCGAATGCCAAAGAGTTCTAAAAAGATGAAGGATGGAAGATGATTAAAGTCAGTATCGACCGCATAAGAAACTCCAGGCCCTGCGCCGCAACTAAATAGCACGCTTTATCGGCTCTATCATCACGTGACTGATGTTGGGAGTTTTATGATTTTTTTGGTTCTTTAAAAATCCAAATTTTTATTTTGGTGCTTTTTTCACAGCTTGAGAAAGGAACAAACGAATAACAAGAAATAATAATGTCGAGACCCGAAGAAATCGCGCCCCCGGAGCTTTTCTATAATGAAGATGAATCTAAGAAGTACACAGATTCTTCGCGTGTGCAACACATTCAAGCCGAAATGACGCACCGTGCGCTGGAATTGCTTAATATCCCCGAGTCGCAGTACATTCTTGATATCGGTTGTGGTTCCGGTCTTTCAGGTGAAATTCTGACGGAAGAGGGTCATACTTGGGTTGGTATGGATATTGCTGCCTCTATGTTGGGTAACGCCTTAGACCGTGAAGTTGAAGGTGATCTTTTCCTGGCTGATATGGGTGTAGGTATTCCCTTCCGTGCTGGTACCTTCGATGCTGCTATCAGTATTTCAGTCATTCAATGGCTTTGTAATGCTGATACCACCAATGCTGACCCTAAGAAACGTTTGATGAGATTCTTTGCTACATTATTCGCTAGTTTAAAGCGTGGCGGTAAGGTTGTTTGTCAATTTTACCCCAGTAACGATAAGCAACTCGACAGTATATTAAATGCTGCTAAGGCTACTGGTTTCGGTGGCGGTGTTGTTCTCGATAACCCTGATAGTAAGAAGAACAGAAAGTACTACTTGGTCTTATCTGCTGGCCAATCCGATAGAGAAATTGATTTAACGGGTGTCAAGGTCGACGACGCCCCTCGCGCTTCTAAAAAATCCCGAAAGAGAGGTGACGAAACTACCAAGGAGTTCATCAAGAGAAAGAAGGACACTATGAAGAAGAGAGGTAAGAACGTTGCTCTTGACTCTAAGTTCACTGGTAGAAAGAGAAAGGTCCAATTTTAAAGAATACCAAATTGTATTCGACCACTTCTCTTTTATCCCTTGGGATTTGCATTCTATAAATTTCTGTTTTTTTTTGTTATTTTGTTCAATACTGTATATTAGTGTATCTTCTATTTTTCTTCTTCTTTACGGGTTTTTTCTCACTCAAACAGCTTTTGCCATTCAATATAGCTTAATACCCTTATTTACATGCGCTTCACATATTTTTTTAAATACTTTATCACAAAGATCTAAATTATGAAAAGTTTTTACCATTAATAGTGTACTCTACAAACTATATAACTGAGAAATATTTCTTTTTATTTTCACCAGCGAAACTCAATGCCAATAGACTTACTTACCCATAGTATGATGAAATAAAATTCTTCCGTGCCTGTCTTTTTCAATAATTTTCATGAACTATGTTAATATTAGTAACCAGTTAGTTTTAAGGTGATTTACAGAATATATATATGTGAAATGCAAGATTTTTATAACTTACGTCTACTTTTGGATCAAATTCCCGCCATAATGATGCAGGATATATATGCTTATTCCTGGCATACCAGTATCTCGAAACAACCTTAGTATGATTTGGCTGTCAAAGACGGTTAATAAATTTAATTTGTAGGACAAACATAATAAAGATCATTCCATTAATCTTCGTCAATTTTGGAAAGATCAATTTATAGTTTTGAAACTTACGTCACGATTATAATCGGTGAAATCAAATACTCTCCCTAATTTTGTATCGACCTCATTCACTATGAAATAGTAAAATTCGTAATTCTGATAATATAAAAAAAGTCCAACGTTAGCTTTGTAAAAAACGCACATGATTTAATGAAAGCTTTAAAATTAGATCCACGCTTATTAAACATACCGGTGAAAATATTATGTTCTTATGCACCATCATCAAATCATCATTGGTCTTATTACCAAAATCTCTCTTCCCTAACCTAGCCTTTTCCAAAAAGGTCGATACTTGATCGCCCTTCCTGACTGTTACTTTATTAAAAACACTAACTCCATCATAGTATACAAACGGTATTGTCACTATTTCTCGCTTAACTCTTGCTTGTTTATTAAGGAATTCTTCTTGATCAACCTCTGATCCATTGCAGTTGGCTTGAATGGATGTTTTACTTATTAGAGATGGACTAGCCATAGGATCTCTCATGATTCTCTTCACTTTTAAAGACGGACTTTTAATTGAATCATCATCACCATCTTTTGTCATTGAAATCAGTTTGCTATTTCCAGAATTGAATAATCCATCCTCTTTTTCTTCCTGTTCTTCCTCACTTTCCTCGAATGATATCCTTATGGCATTCTTTGGTCTTCTGGATTTCATTATAGAAATGCTTGCAGGTCGAATCTTTTCATTCGGTTCTGATCTGATTTCCGATGGTGTGTCTTCATAACTCCTGCAAAAAATGATTCAATTAGTTAGCGAAAAAACGGATTTTCCTGACACACAAATGATCTATTCAACCCATACTTACAATCCCAGTTGCCTTTTCAATGCTTCATGGTCTTTCCACTCCTGTAACTTTCGTTTCCTATCCTTTAATTCTTCGGCTGTTATTAGTCCATCTGAACTTAACATTAATTCAAGATCAATCTCTTTTGAAGCGGCAGCATGGTCTGCGGTAGGCTCGAATTCAATATTCTTTTTTATGGGAGAGTTTAATGATAAGTGATTAAGTTTTGTAAGCGTAGGGGTTCTGGATTTTCCCTTGTTAAGATTTCCTTTACCTCTACCTCTGATAGAACTCATTTGTGGGTGATGATCAGACTATCGACTTTTTTAAATTATGCGATAAGGTTGGGTTGGGACAGCCGTTTAAGTATTATGAAGATAATACGGTCCCAATCATCCTCATTTTTTTAATTAACGATGAGATTAAGGGCGACGCTAAAAAATCCTCGGACATTCCATGGTAAGCTATTATTCAACTATTTACTTATTATGATTTTGATTGAATTCTAATATTTGTGTTTCTCTCTTTTCATTTTAATATTAGACTTATGTGCTGCTCTCAGCCATACGCGGAAGATGGTTCAGATGAGGTTAGATAACGAAACCCTCAAAATCATATCCATTCCTGATAGGGACACCAGCAAGGTTCAAATATGGAGGTAGGTTATACTTGTTTTTTTTAAGCCTCTGAATAATTTTGACAGTATTTTATTTAAATAATTATTGTTCTCGAACTGGACCATTAACTATCATATCGTTTTTTAGTGTTCAGGCAGTATCTGAAGTGTTTCAAGAGATTTCAATGAGTATGAAAGATTCAGTTATTATATTTGACATAAGTATTGAAAATTTGCAGCGAGCATTAAGGACGCATAAAAATAGTTTTCTTGATGAAGTATCACTCCGATTCAGGCGTATAGAGGATAAGGTTTGTCTTTGTATACATTATCTACAGGAACACGATAGCGGTGAAGAGCGAGAAATAACGCAGGAGATTCCTATCATTTTAAGAAGTCCAGCTATAGAATTTCAAGATATTGTTGAACCTGAATTTCCACCCACTGATGTTTATATTCTGCTACCAGATACGCCTAATTCTTTAGTGAGAACATGCGATCGATATAAGCAGCTTAATGAGAATCTAGTTTTCAAAGTTGATGACAAGGGTACATTGACGCTTACCGTTGAGTCTGAATTCGTTAAGGTTGTGACCACTTGGGATGGCTTGAGTAATCCACAATTGACCATGAGTCAAGGTTATAATTCATCCGATGGGAATCCTGAAATCCCGAAGGTAACTGAAGTTACGATTAAGTGTAAAGATTGGTGGTACGTGCTTCAGATGACTGAAGTTGCGTCAAAAATCATTGTTGGTGTTATAGATAATACAGCATTGGTGGCTTATTGTTATATGTCTTCCACATTAGAATCGGATCCAGGTGTTATTACTTATTATATTAACGCGATTGCGAGCTAGACCCACTCTGTTGCGCTATCTGTTATATAACACAAACGCTACATATGGAGAATAAATTGTAATATATTATAGTTTACGAACCTTGAGGTAAAAATTCCTCCCTGTAAAACAAACTCCATAAGCCGTGAATAATGATCAAATATAAAATACTATATATATAGAGGTAAGTATAAAATAGAACTAAGAGTATCAGATTTGGGTTTTCATCTCCATCAAAAATTAAACAGAGACTTCCTTGACGAAATCTTCAATAAACTCAACAAGCTTATCAATACTTTCTTCAGCAACGGCGTTATAGTTAGAAACTCTGATACCACCAACACTTCTGTGGCCCTTAAGACCAGAGAGACCTCTATCAGCCGAGCCTTTCAAGAACTTGGCTTCATTACCTTCACCATTGATAGTGAAGACAATGTTCATCTTACTTCTAGCGCTCTTTTCAACGGGGCAGTTGAATAAAGTAGGATTCTTATCTAAAACGTTATAAACCTTATCAGCCTTACGGTTAGATTCCTTTTCCTGAGTAGCCAAATCTCCCTTAGCAAGAAGGTTTTTCAAAACAAGGTTGATGATGTGAATACAAGGTATGGAGACAGTGTTGTAAGCGGAGTTGTTCTTAACAATTGAGGGAAAATCTAAGAAGATAGGACAAACGGGAAGACCGAGAGCATTAGCTTCTTCTTGGGGTAAACGTTCGAGTAAAGACTTCTTGATGATGTAAAAGGAGACACCAGCAATACCGATATTCTTTTGAGCACCACCAAAGAGTAAGCCAAACTTGGAAACGTCGAATTCACGAGAAAGAATATTAGAAGATAAATCAGCAATGAGTTCAGCATCTTCAGGAACCTCGGGAATATCAGGAAATTCAACACCAGCGACAGTCTCATTATCGCAATAGTAGATGTAAGCAGTTTCACTAGGATCGCTAAACTTCCATTCGGACTTAGGGGGGATTACACCGTATTTACCATTATTGTAGTTCCTGGCATCAGTTACAATATTGACATCAGCACCAAGTCTCTTGGCTTCTTCAGCGGCCTTTTGCGACCAGGCACCAGTTACAAAGTAATCAACCTTACCCTTCTTACCAGTCTTCCTAGCGAAAGAGGCTAACATGTTATACACGACAGCGGCGAAGCCACCGGTACCACCACCTTGAGCGAAAAACACTTCATGAGTATCGGGAATATTCAAGATTTTAGCAAAGTTGGCCTTCGTTTCATTGATGATATCAGTAGCTTGGCCAGAACGGTGAGAGATTTCACCAACACCAAGACCAAGACCAAGGTAATTTACGAGATCAGCAGAAGCTTCTTCAATGACATTGGTGGGCAGTAATGCGGGTCCAGCACCGAAATAATGAGGTTGAGGGCGGGAGGAGGCAGACATTACTAAAATCGAGTGTCAATTAATCGATATATGGCTTAAAATGAAGGAAAGGTAAAACAGGAAATTTATATACTACACAATCTTTAATTTACGCATGTACCTACCCTTCACGATTGTGGCTAAAACATGTGACTCTTCTTTTACCATTTACCCGGTACTATTCCCATTATTACAAGGTGAGTAATTATAATAAATTAATACATAATTAAAACGTAGTAGTTACTTTTAATTCTTTTCAATTAAACTAATCTATTAGTGAAGTCAAAATGTTGACGCTGCGAGCTTTAGTAGAAGAAATTAAAAAATACCAAAATCTATATGCGTAGTTAATGTAATATTACAAAAGTATGTACGGACATATTCATCAGGAGGTGTCCCCCAACTTATAACTTGTTATCCTCAGAACTGTAGTGATCTAACACAAGTCTGTAAATAAAACTTGGTGAATAACCACCAATATTGGTGACATAAATGTCAATGTTTTCCGGTGCAATGTAATCATATGTAGGGTTCATAACTTCGACATTTTCGACTAAATCATTATCGGAGAAGTCCACTACTTTACCAGTGTTACCAACTTCAATCAAACCTTCAACGTCGAAGGGGTACAATGGAGATAACTTATAAACACCGGTAACGACAAGAACGGGAGTTTTGTGTTGTTTGGCCGCCTCACAGGCTAAAGCGACGCCAGAAGCTGAGATACAACCACCGTTTGCTAAAACGGTACGAGCGCCAACGATAACCTTACCAACTCTACTCATAACAGCATAAACACTGGAGTCGGGAATGATAACTGTTTCAATGCCAGCCTTGGCTAATTTTTTAGCAAAGGCGTGGGCATTTTCAGTTTCGTTAGGATAAGATTCAGTGATTAAAACGGAAAACTTTCTCTTTTGACTGGCTCTACGTAAGAACTCAAGAACAGTCTTAGAATTTGGTGATGGCGTAAGTAAAACTTCGCTAAATAAATGAGATCGGGTTAGTATAAAACAAATTTGAAGTAAAAAATAGAATAGAAATAGAGAAAAACTTACTTTTCGTGGATCATTTCAACACTCATACCGGCAATAGAATCTTCAATATTTCTAATTTCTTCAATCAACTCTTGAATACCTTCAATGATATAAGGCTTAAGGTCACGGCCGGCCTTCTCACTCTGAGCGGGACTGTCAGCGTGTTTATCATCAGTCGATAATAAATTGAACATAGATGTAATCAGAGGGGAAGCAGATGAAAGTTCTTTATTATCAGGATCATTTTCATTATTGCCATGGATTTCCTCACGGATAAGAGCAAGAACTCTTCTGATCATGTTACCACATGCAAATTCCCGGGGTTGAGCTGCAATTAGCTTCTTACCAAGCAAACGAAGATCGCTTATTAAGTTATCAATATGGGTCCATCTAGCAGCTGAAACAAAACGAACTAAAAGATTGGCAGTAGCCATACCAACGTCGTTCGAGCCTGTTATCTGTCTTCTCTTGAGTTGTGAAATAAATGTATCAATTTGAAAGAAAATGTCCTTGTCGGACTTGTAGTGATGGGTTAAACATTTGAGAGTGAGCTCAGACATTATGACAAATACGTAACTATTTAGCTAATGAAAAAAATAATGACTCCAAAATTCTGGCCTAAAAGGGGTTTTTTAAAACGCTCGATTAGATGAGTTTCCGTAAATTAGTTTGAACCCAATGGCCTTTGTGATGAGTAAGAAATCAACATTATTATATCACTAGCGGGTAACCCTGTGCCATGCAAATGTTTACAATCAGGCGCTGAATATATTTGTATAGGTTTAGTCAAAAGGATATTTTAATCATTATACAATATACAGGCTTATCATTTATTTATAATCTGAAAACCCATTCTCTCATATTTCTTCATCACTCTGGTCAGAAAAGTCACTGTCATTATCAAAAAACCCCATAGCCTTAGGCACAACATTTTTCGGGACAGGCTTTGATGTTAAGATAGAATCCAAGCCGGGAAGTGGTATCGTTAATGGTACTGAATCGTTATTTATCGTACCGGGTTCCCTATATTCACATTTTCCTTTCCCTTTGATGTCGCCAACCGAGCTAGAACTAGAACATGTATCTACGTTAATCTCGTCTGTATCATCGGACTCACTCTCGCCGTCTGAATCTTCAGACATGCTCTCAAAGTGATCATCAGAATTTCCCATAGCTTCATTAACTGATCTTCTGATCTCATCAATTATATTTTCGGATTCTTCCAAATATGCCATATCAGCAAAGCGAATGTTCTCGGACGGTGGCTTTGCATTAATGATTGATAATAGCTTTTGCTTCTTCTTGTCCGCCTGTTCTCTAGCTAATCCTGGAGCTTTCTCGAGATAGTCCGCAAGTTCTTTCGCCTGCCGTATACTTCTCATCCTACGACCATCCAGTGTGCGTAAACTATCGTTCTCTCTTTCATCATTAGCTCGGTTACCTCGTTTACGTCTCATACGGCCACCTTGGGCACGTAACATAGACCCGAACCCACCTTTACCCCCACATAGCATTCTATTTACTCTCAGATCCAAAAATCCAACATCTAATATATCAGGGAATCTACTTGCTATGGTCTGATCATCAAAGGTCAATGAGGCGCCGTTTTTCAGTGATACCACTGTAGATTCGGCTACCTTAGCGGGCAGATTCGATCGTACGCGGGTGATCAGTTCGCATAAAGGTAATTCAGGTATGACATCTAATTTGAAATCGTCACATCCTGCAACAGTTCGAATAAATACATTAATCATAGTGTCTTTTATATATATATAAATATAAATAGGTGTATTAAGAGAGTTGTAGCGACGAATCGGTATCGAAACTCCCAATATGCAGACTGGGATATACTTTGAGGCTGAGACATACGCGGGTCGAAACATTTGCCGACTGAGTTCCAACCATGAATTGAAGATTGAATCTGTTATTATTGAAACCGTCTTGCGAAGCTTAGAAATATAGACGACTGACCATATTTAACACACAACTCAATACGGCCGCTATGCTTTCAATGTTCAAGCAAGGATCCACCACTATTTCAAAATTGCTCACTGCCTCCAGTGCCGCTCCTGTTAGCTCGGTTTTAAGAAGCTTAAACACACCATTTGGCTTACGAGGACAAGTCGCTAACTTCATAGTTCCTACCACCGAAAAGAAAATAATCCCCATTTACCGTGCTTACCCCAGTTTGATAAACAAGGGTGAAAATATTCTCAAGGTTACAGAACAAAAGTATGTCGATAAATTTGACCCCAATGGTATTCGTCGTGATTTGATCCGTAGAAATTCCACATCAAGAATAAACATGGGTGATATTGTCAGAGTCTCCAATAAGGACAACTCCTCGTTCACCGGTATGTGTCTTGCTATCAGAAGGGCTGGTCTCGGTTCAACCGTCTTACTGAGAAATCAAATCAAGAAGATGGGTGTTGATATGCGTTTCTCTATTTTCAACCCTAAGCACGTTAAGGTGGAAGTCGTTAGAAAGTCTGCCAAGAAATACAAGACTGAAAAGATTTACTACGTCAAGGGTATCAAGGGTGATGTCAAGACTGATTTGAGTAATGTTGGTAGACAACGTCGTTAAGATGGTCACTCAGTATAGGCACTTTGATCACCTGGCTGGGCTCACTCTAATTCTGTCTCCACGAACTCATGAACCTATAATGTGGGAGTTTTTTATGGGAATAGCTCAGCCTGATTTGGTCCTTTTCTAGTTCCGTTTCCACTACTTAATTATATAAAAAGAAATCCTGTTGTCGATTGATGTGTTTGTGTATATAGTAATTCCAATCAATGAAAAGAGAATACATTGTGAAACTGATCCTTATATTTAGGACTACTAGGTTGTCTAATTGCCCTTTTTTATTATACAACTACGTCCATTGCTCTTTATATATTTGTATGATTACGTCCATTATTACTCCGTATGATTGTTCCACGGATATACTCATGAACCCGATCTGACACAACCTCCATATGGTCGGCACGCTTATGCCTCAACAAGGCCGCAGCGCACCACTTGTGCGGCAAATCAATTTTTTCTCTCCCGACAGAAAAAAATATACCTCATCTGGTCCGAGACGCCGAAGTTCGTCTTCGTTTTTCTCTTCGTCTTCGTTTCGTTTACCGCAATAAAGCTAAGATGATTTCTGGTACTTACCGTACTTACATGGGCTTAGCCCGTATTGCTCTTAGAAGTACTCCTTCTAGACTCTTATCTGCTACCCGTCAATCCCGTGGTTACGCCACTTTCGATCGTTCCAAGCCCCATTTGAATGTCGGTACCATTGGTCACGTCGATCACGGTAAGACCACTCTTACCGCCGCCATTACCAAATGTCTTGCCTCTAGAGGTGGTGCTGATTTCTTAGATTATAGTGCTATTGATAAGGCTCCTGAAGAGAGAGCTCGTGGTATTACTATTTCTACTGCTCACGTCGAATACGAAACTGCTAATCGTCATTACGCTCACGTTGATTGTCCCGGTCATGCCGATTACATTAAGAATATGATCACCGGTGCCGCCCAAATGGATGGTGCTATTATTGTTGTTGCTGCTTCTGATGGTCAAATGCCCCAAACCCGTGAACATTTATTACTTGCCCGTCAAGTTGGTGTCCAACACATCGTTGTCTTCGTCAACAAGGTTGATACCATTGATGATCCTGAAATGTTAGAACTCGTTGAAATGGAAATGCGTGAATTACTTTCTCAATACGGTTTCGATGGTGATAATGCTCCTATTATTATGGGTTCTGCTCTTTGTGCTCTTGAAGGTCGTGAAAAAGAAATTGGTGAAGATGCTATTTTCAAGCTTCTTGATGCCGTTGATGAATACATCCCTACTCCTGAACGTGATCTTGAAAAACCTTTCCTTATGGGTATTGAAGACGTTTTCTCCATTTCTGGTCGTGGTACTGTCGTTACCGGTCGTGTTGAACGTGGTAACTTAAAGAAGGGTGATGAAATTGAAATTGTTGGTTTCAACAAGACCCCTATTAAGACTATTGTTACTGGTATTGAAATGTTCAAGAAGGAACTTGACTCTGCTCAAGCTGGTGATAATGCCGGTATTTTACTCCGTGGTATTAAGCGTGATGATATCAAGCGTGGTATGGTTCTCGCTAAGACTGGTTCCGTTCAAGCTCACACAAAGTTCCTCGCTTCCCTTTACATTCTTTCCAAGGAAGAAGGTGGCCGTCACTCTGGTTTCGGTGCTAACTACAGACCTCAAATGTTCATTAGAACCTCCGATGTTACTACCGTTCTTACCTTCCCTGAAACTGAAACTGATCACTCTAAGATGATCCTCCCCGGTGACAACGTCGAAATGGTTTGTGAACTTGTTCACCCCACTTCCCTTGAACTCGGTCAACGTTTCAACATCCGTGAAGGTGGTAAGACCGTTGGTACCGGTTTAATTACCCGTATTATTGAATAGATTTCTTCATCAAAAGATATTTTATAAGTTATTTCTTCTGATGATGATATAGTCATTCAGAAATGTTTTTATGTATGACATTTAATGTAATCTATATATTGTATATAGTTAAAAATATAGTTACTCTTATTTAAACCAACTGTAATCATTTCTTTTTCCCCTTTGATTTTTTATGAGAGGCTGAAAAAGGCTCGCAGCCTGCATTAAAGCTCCAAGATCTTTTGGGAACAGTTAATTAACATCATTTCGATTTGTACAAACAAGATATCCTTCAACAGCGAACTGTTTCGGCATATACTGACGGGAGTTCTTGTAATATATCATTCATATGATGGGTGACACGCTTCCCAATCGGGATCTGTTTACCTCACTTAATGATGAACAATGGGAGGCAGTATCATACGCTATTGATTCCAGAACGCAGATCCTGGCTGGGCCAGGCACCGGTAAGACGAGGACACTGACGTCAAGGGTATCATATCTTTTAAGATCAGGTATCTTGCCTGAAAGTATTATTGTTACGACATTTACCAAAAAGGCGGCGCGCGAAATGCGAGATCGAATCGCTCAATTAGGTCATAATGAAGCGGTAATTAAGCGATTGAGAATGGGCACCTTTCACCATCTTTGCTTTATGATGCTTAAAAAGTACGGTAAACGGATAGGTCTGAGTCCTAAGCTTTCTATTGCCGATACCAAGGATACACAGGATATGGTTAAACAGATATTAGGTGACGCGCAAATTCTGGGAGTTATAAAGCGTTTAAATGAAAGCGATTATAAGAAGAACTGGCTTCCTACAAAGAAGGGAGCCCAGTCTTATGATTGTGACAATACGATTCGTAAAATATCTCATTTGATGTCTCAAAATTATACCTCTGAGAAATACGCGGCAATGGTCGATTGTAATGAATGTTTATCGGTAATCTTTACCAGTTATATAGAACTTTTACAAAAGTATCAAAAGGTTGATTTTGATACGATGTTATTACATACGGTAGATCTCCTCAAGCAATATCCTTATGTGGTGGATGAAATTCAATGTGTTTTAGTTGACGAGTTCCAAGACACTAATTCGGTTCAACTTGAGCTGGTTTATCTATTAGCGCAAAAGTCAAACAGGGTTACCGTTGTCGGTGATCCTGATCAATCAATCTACGGGTTCCGATCAGCAGATCCTGGAAATTTCGATAAAATGAGATTATACTATCCTGACACCAAACCACTATTTTTACAGAGAAATTATCGTTCGATTAATGGTATTTTAGATGCATCGACTGAGTTAATTAATCAAGATAAGAAACGAGTATCAGCCGAACGGGGACTTATAGGCCAGAGAGAGGTTAAATCATTGAACCCCGTTTACATGGTCAGAGGTGATGACGAGTACTTTGAGAGTAATTTTATCGCTAAAAATTCAAGAGGTTTAGTCGAAAAGATATGTGGATTATTCAATTATAATGATATTGCAATTTTGGTGAGATCTAGTGCTCGAATGAGATTGATTGAAAATGAGTTGAATCGACAGAGAATTCCCTATATAGTAGTTGGTGGTCTAAGATTTTGGGACCGTCATGAGGTTCGCGTATTGGTTGATTATCTAAGGGTTATATACTCTGATTATGATAATTTAGCGTTAGCGCGAGTCTTGAACGTGCCTAAACGGGGAGTTGGTGATACCTCTATAAACCAACTTAAGGATCATGAGAAGTTTGGTAAACGGAATATGTTTGAGGTTTTGGAGTATTTAGCCGATCCATCGTTAAAGCCTGGACCAATCGTGTTAGGAAATGGTGAATCTTACCAGTTAAGGCCTACGCAGAAGACTTCGATAAAGAGGTTTATTAGTATTATTAAATCATGCCGTAAAACCTTAGACGATAATGGAGATTCTATTTTATTAATGTTTGAACATCTTTTACAGAAAATTCATTACGAAAAATATTTAAAGGATAATTATAGTGATTCGTTCGATTCTCGAATGGAGAATATTAATGAAATTAGCAAACAGTTTGAGGAATTGATAAATCAACGCGGTGCAAAGGATAATGAAACATTTGAGGAATCGATCAAAGCGGAAGATTCGATTAAGGCAGAAGATTCAATCAAGCAAGAAGATAGAAAGGATAATCTCAAGAAAGAAGAAGAGACGGTGTCAATGATATTGTTGGATCAATTTTTCAGTACGATTAATTTGAACTCGGCCGTGGATAATAGTCCGAAGGACGAGAAAAGGCCTGCAATTACAATATCCACTATTCATGCATCCAAGGGTCTTGAATGGCCTGTAGTGTATGTTGCTAGTTGTATCAGTGGGGTAATCCCGCATTATTTCAGTGAAGATGATGCTGAGGAACGAAGAATTTTATTTGTTGCAATGACAAGGGCTAAGATTTTACTTTATGTAGTAGGATCTTATGGTGATTCATGGAAGGGTGGGCATTCTGGGTTCTTTACGAATGCACTGAGAAAGCGTATGCAACAAATGGTTCCAAAGATTGGAGAGAAGGAAGTATTGGCAATCGCTGAAATGATGAATAAGCAGCCGATAGGTGTGCTCAAGAAACCTATTAGAACCTTTTATGAAGGAGACGAAGAAGATGATAAAAAAGAAAAAAAGAAATCAGGGAGTTCAAAGCGGATTCGTGAAGAATCCAAACTTGTGTCTACTGACGGAAGTATCAGATATTTATCTGAAATATTAGTAAAGAAGTGTGTCGAACCAAGTCTAAAGTTGGAATCGGAATCAGCATCTTCAACTTCAATGAAAAAAGGATTTGTTGAATCGCCAAGCGTTAAGATAGAATCTTCACCAGAATCAACACCCTTATCAGCATCAGCAGCATTATCGGAATCTTTAACGGCATCAACCGCATCGTCCACATCAATAAAAGCAACCCTTAGCCGGACATTATCGATCTCTGTTGTTAAAACTGAATTTTTAAAGACTGAGATCCCAGAAATGCCAGTATCGGCTAGGGCATCAATGCCATCAACAGCATCATCATCATCATCGACATCATCTTCGTCGTATGTCGCTACCGTAAGTAAGGCACCTCCGTACATCCCCGAGCGAAAGCCAGGTGCACGGAGACTAGGTGTGCGAAGAAGATAATTTACAAACGTACAACTAGAATATAAGTTTTTTTTATTGATAATAAATAGTAAATAAGAATAAATAATAAAGTATTGAGTTAGAGATATTTTTTTAAGTATGTTTGGTCTTTTCTAATCTCTTTTCCTCATCGGCAACGATCCACTTCCAATCTTCACTATTAGTTTCCTTACGTTTATCGTCAGCCTCGAGCTCGGTTAAGATATCTGAGCCGGAAGTAGTCGAGTAAGAAATGGCCAATGAACCCAATAGCAATGCCACAGTTAGTAGTTGAGCGTACATACGAGCCTGGACAATCTTTTGAGGGTGGGTCATAATTTTATCACGATTAATTAATCTCCAAGAACCGTATAATGAAGTAGCCCAAGCGCCGACAATAATCTTGTACTTGTGTTGATGACCGAAATAGTACATTCGATCGGATAACGATAAGTCCTTAATTCTTTTGTCTTGTTCGGCCTTTTGTCCTTCGTGGGAACCCTTATGGTATAATTTCCTTTCATACTTCATGTAAGCGTCTTCAGCACACGCGATACCCAATGCAGTTGGGGGTGAAACGGCAATGAGCGACCGGGCGCTAACGGTAAGGTCCTTCCAGAATGGTGGATATTTAAACCGGAGATGTCGTATAATGAAAAAAGAACATCCAAAGCCAATAATTATACCCTTGGCCGTGCCGAGCAAAATAGTCCGTTCATAGTTTTCTATTTCGTGCTCCTTACGATAGTTGATGCTGTTATCGACCATTGTGTAGTTTAGTGTAGTATAGTGTAAGTTAATGAGTCAATAACTGAGTAGATAAATGTAATGTATTAATTTATAAATTAAAGGGCTATATAAACCCAGTAATCGCTCTCATTTATATACCTTCCAGAATGGGTATTTCCACCCCCCATAGCAATGTCTTTGAATTCAGGTAATGTGACTTGTCTCAATTTGTGTTTGAATAGTGTGCGGCGCTAGTGCGGCGAGATCCGCGTGATGCGCTCATAGATAAGCCATGTGAGTGACGATTATGAAGTCATCGGCGGGGAGAGCGGAGAGCAACGAGAAATGTGGACGTTTCTTTGCCCTTCGAGGGTCAGGGTTGGGGTTTGTGAATTAGTAATAACCACTTAATGAGTTGTTTTTATAGGCTGAGTTACTAATTCATGGTCGTGAGTACAATCAATCGCTCTCAGCATAATTCAAGAATATATCATCACTATTTACGTATCTTGACGGTTTTGGTTTTGGTTTTGTCATTTTTTTAGTTATTTGACTACTGGCTTGCCACTGTTATCGTAATCGTCTGTACGGCGTCGTGATTTCCCCTCAGTTTCATCTGAATAATACAACCTTATAACGGGAAAATAAAACTTAAACACATGTATTACTGATTAATAGATTTTTTTTAACTATTATATATTTTTAAACTCAAAAGGACATATATAATTTATTGCGCTTATGGTGTGTATCTATCATTCTTTGACACAAACCTTAAATACTCGGCATTAACGCCATCTTCACTAAATCCGGTTTCGAAAATGCCGGCCATCATTTCTTTATCACTAAGTGGTGAGTGAGTTTCCGATGAAGATCCGGCATAATAATTATGATATTGGTGGTGGTCAAGGGCATTAAAATTACTAAATGGATCAGCCTTATGAAATGATGTAGAATTTCTGTCATCATTATTGGGGAGTGACGATTTATGTACCATTTCAATAATGATACCGTCCTCAGAGGGATTACTATTATGGTGACTACGTGTCGAGGGAGCGAAAATTGTTGATCGAGTAGTATGCCAAAATCTTGCTAATAGATTGTTAGATCTTTCAGTTTGATCATCGTACGTCTCCGCAGTGGACATGGGGAGGCTAGTTCCGTGTGAACTAGAGGCCCATATAGCCGATAATGGTAATGAAATAACCACAAATAATGAAGTAAGGGCCGAAAATCCGTAGGGACTAGATTTTGGTAAAGCGTAATTAATTAATGATAATACCGCGGGTATAATCATGGTTTGACAACCCATAATGAAGATAATCTGTAATGGACCAAATTGTTTCAATCCCAGGGTGCGGCGTTGTCGAATAGCGTAAAGTAGTTTAATACTAAAAATTAGACATGATACCGTTATGGTTGCCGCGAATAAGAATTGAGCCGTAATATTTAACCAAGTATTGTCAACTAGTAAGGTATTTTCTGGATTAAGAATTTGTCGTGAATTCCAAACGGTTGATATCGTCCATAGACTGATGGAAGGGATTGAAATTAAAAGTAAAATGCCCATAGATAAATTGGACGCTAGTGGCCAATCAGCGAGTACCACTCGACATTGAAATAATAACGAAGCCTCGACACTAATTATTAAAAGTAACTGGATCACATTAGCCACGATCGAAGTATTAACGTCGATATGGGTTATATTCAAGTAAAATTGGGTGGTATAATTCGATATTGAACCCCAATGACCCTGAAGGTATTCTAGATATAAACCCGAATGAATAATTAGTAAAACGAGACAAAGAATGTTAAGGATAAAAATGGGCGTTTTACGTCGTTGTGAAGTAAGCCATAGTGTTATTAATGATAATCCGGAAGCGCCGATTCTAACACCAAAGATAATGGCTAATAGGATTTGTTCATGTAAGAATTCGTCCAGGACGTTCAAGGGGACTGAATCCTCGCCATAAATGGTGGTTATCCCTAAAGTTTGGGTGTAAGGATTGAAACCAATAAGATTGAATATTTCAGTTAGTTGCGCAGGCGTATAAACGGGGGTGGCCATTTGGTCAATTGTGTCAATAATGGCCTGTACATCTGTGGGTAAATCGGTGGAGCTCATAGGTAGTAAGAGATAATGAAAAAATGAAAACTGTGAGGAGAGGAAAGAGAACAGGGTGAGCGAACCAGAATGAATGTATATACTTTTTTACTACAACCCCAAAATCTTTATCATAATTGATCTTATCTAGAATGGGCCTACTCATGACTTGTGGGATTCGTCAGTTTTGGGACCAAACAATGGAGTTAGTGCGATCGTACGGCGAATGCAGGAGAGCCCCAAAAAGGGAAAAAGTTGATGGAGTTGACATTATGAGCCTGATGTAAGGTGGATTTTCGTGGGATGAAAGCTTACTCATCCAAGTGCTGCAAAGGAGCATGCGTTTAAATGAGACATGCTAGAACGAAGAGAACTCCAGTCGAGCTGATATCAACATCTCTACAGGGTATGCGCCGTGGACCAACTTGACAGAACATGCGTCATCCACCATCCGATGACCCCCCCTAATCCGCACCCGCGGCTAAGTAACGCCAACCGCCGCACAGTGCACGTAAGCGTTCCGACGGCCGGGTCAGCCACGGGCCGGATTAAACAGTACTTGTTATCGGATCAGCCGTTGGCTGATCCGGGTCAGGCGGCTATCGGTCATTGCCACTGCTGATTGGGCGCAATGGATAACACAAACCCGTTATGCTCATGGGTGGTGAATTTCGCCAACCTGCGCAGCCTCGCTGAGCTTAATTCTATTTAGCCCTTCAAACCCATCGCGATAATCTTTTTTTCTTTTCTTCCGCTCATTAAACATACTTTATCACCCCTTTTCAAATTTATATATATCCACAATGTCTGATTCTCCTGTTGCCGTGGTCGACGTTTCTGTCCTCAACAAGGAGACTGCTTCACAATTATTAGATGCCGCTTCCACTCAGGGGTTTATCTTTATCGAGGGCTCAGGTTTTACCGCTGAGGAAGCCGATATTATCTTCAATATGGTAGGTGTGATAATGGTTGTGATTCGGGCTTGAAAGCTTTTGCTAACCCTTATAGTCTAAAGAATTCTTTGAGTTGCCAGTAGAGGAGAAGAATAGTTATCCTATTACAGAGAATAATATGGGTTATTCCCTAATGAATCAAGAAACGTATGTACAACGAGCGAACAATCGAGAACGAACGAGCACAGTGAGTGAGTTAATGAATGAGTGAGTACAGAGGGGGTTGTCTCTTACTCTGCAAAGAAGGTCGTCTCTCTGTTTACAAGGGAGTCGTCTCTATTAGCCTCACTTGTCCCTATGTTCCAATGAGAACACCCTCTAATGAGAAATAATACTAATCCCTTACAGTTTAGATCCCTCTACACAAAAGAAAGGCGATTCCAAAGAGTAAGTGATTGTCTTTATCTTTATTGTTTTATTTTATTTATATTCCTATTGTTCACTTCGTTCGATTCTAACCTCTCAGGGCTTTCAACTTTGGTGTTTTCGAACAGGGCAAGGCCATTCAACCTTTACCTGACTTTTTCACTCAACCCGCTAACTTCGAAGTCATTTCCCAGTTACAAAAAAAATGTCAAGATCTTTGTCACCGATTATTGACTCTTCTTGCCATGGCCCTTGATATTGATGAATCAGCTGGTGGCTCCGACTGGTTTGCATCTCGTCATAACCCCGGTTTTAAAAAGTCCGGTTCTATCTTCCGTCTTTTATACTACCCTGGTCAACAAAAGGCCGATCCTGAGGAAGTTATTCGTGCAGGTGCTCATACCGATTACGGTTCTATGACTTTACTCTTTCAAAGAAAGGATCAAGAGGGTCTTGAAATTTTATCGCCTGTTACCAAGAAATGGACCCCGGTTCCTTACTTGCCCGCTCCTGATACCGTATCTGCACCCCCTGTATTATGCAATATTGCCGATCAATTAAGTTTCTGGACCGCAGGTATTTTGAAATCTTCTATTCATCGTGTTAAGTTCCCCGCCAAGGTGCAAGAAAGTGGCCAAGATAGATATTCAGTAGTCTATTTCAGTCATCCTGACGATAGTACATTGTTGGAACCTGTTCCCTCTAGAAAGGTCGAAATAATTAAAGGTAGAGGTGCTAATTTGGAGGGTAGAGAAATTATTACCGCTGGTGAACATTTAAGAAATAAATTGGTTGCTACTTATGGTTGGGAGAAATAGGGTGTGAACCTTGAAATTAAAATATAGTATAGTGTCCCACCTTTTCTTTCTATCTTCATCTTTTTCACATTCATAGACTTTCTTTTGTACATATTTATAATAAAAATGCTTTCGATCTCACATCTTTATCTCGGTTGATGTGGACGTTTTCCCCGGACCCTGCATTGCGATCGCGCCGCAACGGAATCCGAACGCCGACATTTGACTTTACCTGCATGAATAAAAATCAAAAAACCCAAAATTGTCAATAAACAGCTCTCTCTTCCTTTCTTCTCTTCATACTGGCATAAGCACTCGTTAGCATAACCCTCCATTCATCATGTCAGCTACCGCCATACAGCCACTCATTACACCCACTGTTGTCGTACATCAGAAGAGGTCCCTTTCCACACTCGGTGGGTTTCTCGCCGGTGGGATCGCTGCCTGTGGTGCAGTAACATTCACCAATCCCGTTGAACTTGTCAAAACGCGAATGCAACTTCAAGGTGAGCTTGCGGCTCGTAGTCAAACTAAACGTGTATACACTGGATTATTCCAGGCTCTCGGTGTTATTGCGAAACATGAGGGTATTAGAGGCACTCAAAGGGGTCTTTCATGTGCTTATGTTTATCAAATTGGTCTTAATGGTTGTCGATTAGGATTTTATGATCCTGTACGTATTGCCATTTCTCGTGCCCTAATCAAAGAAGATCTTGATTTCTCAAAGCCCCAAAATAGTCCAGTATACATTAATATAATGGCCGGTTGTACAAGTGGTATTATGGGTGCTATTATCGGCTCACCATTATACCTTATTAAAACTAAACAACAATCTTATTCACCCGTGTTTAAAGTAGGTGATCAAACGCATTATAGAAATTTTGTTCATGCCCTTTCAATGATTTATAAAGCTGAAGGTATTAAGGGTCTTTATCGTGGTCTTGATGCCGCTATTTTAAGAACTGGTGCAGGTTCAGCGGTTCAATTACCAATTTATAATGCCGCTAAATCAGCCGTTGAAAAATACGATCTAATTAATGAGGGTCCCCTTCGTCATCTTGTTGCTTCTGCGGCAAGTGGTATGGGTGTCGCTATCATTATGAACCCCTTTGATGTAATCATGACTAGAATGTATAATCAAAAGGGCGAATCGGCTAAATACAAGAATGCCTTGGATTGTATGGTTAAAACCGTATCCATTGAGGGTCCATTGGCACTTTATAAGGGCTTTTTACCTCAATTATTGAGAATCTGTCCTCATACTATTCTTTGTTTGATGTTTATGGAACAGACTATTAAAGTTATGAAGAAGATTGAAGGTGTCAGTTGAGCTAGCTTTCAGCATAGTGAGGAGTGAGTTGTGAAGCGTACAAGTACAAATAAAGAAGCGACTTCCACTCATTCTCCCCTCTCTCTTACTTTATTTTTCCCTATTTATTTATGTCTTTTCTCTAGTATTGATTTTTATAGAATTTTTAAAATATACTTACGATTTTAAAAAAATATCCAAATCATTTAATCCATCATAAAACCCCCATGAGTATCATCATCGGATGTTTCCTTCACAGACGATGTCACGGAGAATCCTCCTGATAAATTATCAGGATCAGAATCATCCTTCAACGGTGAATACATAGCAAATCCATCAGCATCTGAATAATCGCCATGCGTATCCTCCTTCTCGGGTAATGTCACGGAGAATCCTCCTGGTAAGCTATCGGAATCGGAATCGGAATCATCCTTCAAAGGTGAATACATGGTAAATCCTCCAGCCTCTGAATCATCACTACTAATGACCACTGGATCCATCGAGTAACCATAGACTCCATTTAGTTTACTTCTTTCAATTCCTTCACTCGGCTCCGTTTTTTTACACGGTTCATTCATTTCGCTCAGCTCATTTTGTTTATTTCGTTCACTTTCTTCACCTCTTTTACTTCCTTCACCCTGTCTATTCCGTTCACAATCACTATCACTTCCATACTGATTATTTAACCTTGTATATAATCGAAGTCTAGCACCATAAACTTTCCATCGACTCAATGCCTTATCCGCCCTACCCTGGTACTCTTTAACTCTCTTTTCTTCCATTGCAGAGTTATATTCCCGTATCAGTTCAGTTTCATCCTTCTTAAGAATCATTATGCCCTCAATAATGGGTCTTACTACTAATCCGGCTTCAAAGCTAAATCCAGTAATCACTTCAACCCATTCGATACTAAGTCTCTTAGCGATCGTTTTTATACCTGGTTGTTTTAAATGTACAACCCCAGCGGGTAGCATGTGAGGCTGGAAACATTCGTAATTACCGTACTCGTTACGTGGTAGTTTATCGTCAATAATAATCGGTGGTCGATATAGTTCAGTTTGATCAAAGGTGTAAAGACCCTGGAACAGTTTTGATAGTATCGTAAAATCAATATTAGTATAGCTAATTTCATTATCTTTATCATTATCTTCTTCTCCATTCCACATATTATAAGCGTTAATTTCACGATTTCTTCTAATTGTACGGGGTCTCGTACGCTCAATTTTAACTGGTCTTTCACCGGGCTTTACAGTTCTACCCTGATGAATCCAAACCCGCTCTGACCTACAAGTTTTCACCTGTGACCTTGAATAAACCGTCTCAGTTCGTGTTTGACCCTTATTAGTGATTTGGAATGAGTATACGGGTTTACTGTCCCTTTGTAATACCTTATTCTTATTAATTTGACTAGCCAGTATGTATCGATCATGATTACGATAAGCTGCAATTGTGTCGGGGAATTCAAGACTTATTGACCCCGGTTTAGTACCACCATCTGCCAATTCAGCATCTTCAATCCTTAGCGGCTCAGTACGTTTAAAGGGATTGGTATATATACGCATCAACCGTTTAAAGTAAGCTAATGATCTAATACTATAATCTTCATGATTTAATTGTGATGATTCCATATTAGCATTATGGCCTTGTGCATATCCGTTCAAATACCTTGCCGTTACATCTCTGGCGTTATTACCATCACTTTCATACCCGATAACGTACTTCATATCAGCATCCTGCGATTTAGCTAATCGGCCACGAGGCTCATATTTTTCGGCGTGATCCACTGAATCGTATATATCAAGATGACCAAGCACAAGGGGGTCAACGGGTATAAACCGTTTCAAGATTGGATTATAAACCTCAGCCCAAAATGTAGGATACAATCGATCAGAATCAATTAATTTATTTGGCGGAGTTTTGATCTGTTTTCCTAATGGTACCATATTATCCGGTCTAATCATAGTTTCCTTTCCAAATGCATAAGGTAATACTGGCAGAGAGAATACCAATCTAGCATCGAATTGTAATGCCCGTAATATGGCAACAAAGATTTGCGCACCGATATCTCTACTCCCCTGTAATTTAAGGGCATTATCAGTGAATTGCCGTCTTGTGGTATATATTTCGCGTTCGTTGGGTTGTTGATGTAATAGCGTCCATTTACCATCATTGAATGATATCATATCCAGTGACCCGATATACCCGTACCGACGTAAACCGAAATGAATTACTTTAAACCGTTTCATGAAATACATTACCAATTGTAGTAGTAGCCGGTTTAATTCTTCCTTTACCTTTAGTGACTTTTTCTCATTGTCTAAATACTTTTGATAATGCCTCCAGAACTGTTTAGCACGTTTACGTAGTACTTTAGGTATAACTTTTTTTTTCAATTGACGTTGCAGTTCATTTCCATTAAGCCATTGATTGCGTAAAAACCCATGATGAATTAGACATTGTAAATGCACGCAATGAGTATTGAATCTTGCTTGACGATCTCGTTTTAAAACTACATTAGTCTTCTTTTGAGTCCTTCGATTTTTATCATGCCGCGTAGTTGTGGTCCTTGTAGATGGTTTAGATAATGAAATATTAATAGCTTCAGATGGTGTTGTTGTTAATGAAGTACTGCTATTACTCTGAGATTGTGAAATTGAGATATCCTCCCATTCCAAATCATCTTCACTGCTAGTGTCACTGCAGGATGGCTGATTTATGACGGGTCTTACAGCGATGGTATGGCCACCATTATTATCGTCATTGTCATCATCATCATCATTATTATAATCATCATCACTGCTATTGTCAACCAATTCAGCTAGCATTGCATCATTCACCTCAATAGACGATCGATCAGGAATTAATCGACCTGAGACAAATTGATCTAAAATTGAACTTGTATTAGATTGGATAATATCATTATTTAATCTTGGTCTTTTAATTGTACTATTATTTGTCGTCTTCGCCGTCCTTTTGGGGTCAGTCATTTATCTTAATTTATGGTATTTTGATGTTATCGGGGACCGTTGATCTCGGAGGCGCATCTCGTACCTCGTGCCTGCATGATAGATATATATGGTATGAAAAGTGATGCTCGAGAATAAAATTGTAGAGAAATTTAATTAAGCGACCTCGCCGAACACACAAAATTAATAATAAAAATAAAAAAGACCAATAATAGAATAGAATAGAACAGGTAAATTTAAAAAGAAGAAAAAAATTCGTAAAATCATTATTAAAATAAATTTTAAATTTTAGGAAGATAAAATTGAATTATAATATATTATAAAAAAAAGGACGCGCAAAAAGAAATCAAACCCCAATTGACTTGAAGTAGTTGTATATTATCCTAATAAACGGCTGTTATTAATCGAAAACAAGTTCATACAGTCTGTTGAGCTGATTCGGGCATGTTTGATAGCGTTGGTTGTTGCGATCGCGATTGTGATTGTGATTGTAATTGTGATTGCGATTGAGATGGCGATGGTGACGGCGAGGAAGAGCTTTGTCCAGTTGATTTAGCTGTTGCAGCTGCACCGGCAGCTTCCTTAGTAGCGGCTTCCTTTTTACGTTCCTCGGGTGGTACATAAATTTGACACCAAAATCTATGAGTTGACCAAGCTGCTAATTGGCATTCCTTACCGCAGTAAGATGCACGTTTACAACGGCGACATTTAGCAAATTCACCTTTTCTAGTTTCCCATTTACCGCATTTTAAATTAGCACATTGTCTAATACCATGTCTGGTATCATCACGACGTACCCAAGATTTCATTATTAATTCTGACCAGTATCTCCACTCAGGTGCGTAATCACATTGAGTGAAACCCTCAGCTAATGAAAATACATTAACTCGTTTACCTAAATATTCGCGGTAAACGTCATCAGTTTTCGTGAAATCGTAGGTATCATAGCAATAATCAGAGTTTTCATCATGACAATGATCATCTTCTTCAACGTCAACGTCACACTCATCATCAACAGATTCGTATAAATCATCTTGCAATGATAAACAAGGCAAAATATAACTTGACAATAAATGTGAACGAAAGGAAACGTATTTAGCTAAATAAGCTAAGCATTCTAATGTCCAAGAAATATCTTCCTCCTTTTGAATCAAAATACCCTTGTCGGAGAACTGACGTAGAAAGCAATTCTTAGTACTGGATTTAACTAATGATGCCTCTAATCGAATATGCTGCCCACCACCGGGGGTGGTAACAGTAGTAGTTCCGGTATTAGTATCAGTACCATTATCGGATTCGGATCCTCCAAATGCAGTGTCGCCGTCAGCAGTATTAATTACCGCGCCGCGCGATAAGGGTGTAGAGGGGTTAAGATCTTCATCAGATGGTGTAACAGTAGCGGTCGTGTCAGGCGTATTAGTCGTGTTATTGTCGGTGACTGGTAAAGGATCATTTATCATTGTATTTAGTGCAAAGCTTTCCATTGATGATTCTAAAGAGATGGCGGCAGATAATATAGGCGTTGGGTTCATATTATTGCGAGTTTCCAATCCCTGCTGTTGTGGTTGTTGGGTTCGCTGCTGTTGTTGTTGTTGGGTTTGTTGCTGTTGTTGTACATCTTCATTAGAGGATAAAGTTCTAGTTTGAGCATGCAATTTATGACATTCATATTTAAATAAATCATACTGTTGACGTTCTTCTTGAATTTTATCCTTGTTCATCAACAAGTAATTATCCAACACAGTGGCCAAGATGGGTACGACACCAGCCTCGACTAAACGTTTACGAATAAACTCAGTGCCTCGTGAACTCAAATGAAATAAGCATTGTAAGGCTAAAGTCCATTTAACGGAAACTAAGGGATTAACAATACAATGATTATTAGTATCATCATCATGACCATTAGTTGAGGATTCAACGTCATGCTGACAACTTTTGAGAATTTCAACTAATTGTTCTAATCCACCATCCGAGCATAAAGTTTCTCTTACGCGATGAGATGATGAACATAATAACGTTAAATTATTGAGCGAGCATACTAGGGGTCGATCAGCGGTACAATCCAATGATCGTCGATCGTATATGGAAGTAGTTATCGTTATCGCAGCACGATTGTAAGTGACATTACGTAGATTGGGTTCTCTCATTTTCTAGTGTGAGGAGTTGTAGTTGTTGTTGTTATAGTAGTAGTAATAATAATAATAAAATAACCAATTGTAATTTTAAAAATAATTGATAAAAAATTTAAACGAAAATGAAGAAACCGAAAGAAGAATAAACCCAAAACAAACCGAAAAAAATTAAACCGAAATAAAAAAATAAATAGTGATTGTGAAGAATACACCTAGTACAGGCGAGAAGGTGTAAAAGGAATGTAAAAAGACCAAAGAGAGAGTATAATGAGAATATTCACGTTTTAATAATCTCGATGAAGGCTAGAGAAGTAAAAGCAAGTGAATAGGTTGGAGTATATATATAAAGTATTTGTAAGGATGGTTCAGGGTGCAGGAGCGTTGAGTGTGGCGAAGTGGCGAATCGGGATGCAGGCAATACAAGCAGTGAATGTGGCAAAATAAAATGATAGAAGATCCAAGAAGCAGAAGCAAATAGAAACAGGCAATCAGCTGGGCAATAGTAGTGGCCAGGGTTGAGGTACCAAAAAGGAAATAACGCCAGCGAAAACTGGTAGTGAGATATGCCTATAGCTGGGTTGGTGGTGGGTGATTGGAGGAGGGGTGAATTTTGGTATAGTACAGAAACAAAATAAAACCGAGAGATCGGAACGTCTGAAGTAAAATAAAAAACAGTTGTGAAGAGGGTAGTTGGAGGGTGAACTGTGTAAAGAAAAGCAAAAAAAAAAGCAAAAATAGCCACTGTGGTCAGTTTAAAGGTCTATGTATATATGACGATACCTGGGGAAGGGGGAGGGCAGTAGTATAAAATAATCACTCAAGGAAGACGAGAGCTACGAACCGAGCGCGAGTATGGAAGAGCAGATGAATAAGTGAACAGATGAAGAATGGATTAAATCCGTTCTCAATACATGATTACCATGACATTCTGATCAGTCCATCACCAAGGCATCAAGAATTCACCACCCTCGCGCGCGACGATCGCCCTATCAACGGTGTCTCGCGCCTCGAGCCAGGCTCAAGGATCCACCGGACTCTCTTTCAGGCCCGTAATAAGAAAATAACAAAGATCGGGGCTGTGTGTCTGTGAAAGACAACATAGACCGTGAGTGATGATGCAAACTTACAGTAGAAGGATATATATGTGATATACGTCCGTTTCGATGTTCGCCCAAGCCCGCGAGTTAGCCAACTCAGAGCCGGGAGCAGAGAGGAAATAAGTACCGTCAGCCTGGGTCGACTCTGAGTTTAAAGCCGCATATTATGCGGCGTGTTATGCGGCTCTCTCTGTATGGGTGGCGAGAGAGCGTGCGGCGTGCCGGTACGTCTGTGTGTGGTGAGAATGGGGCGGTCGTGACGTTGTTTTTACCCGGTCGAGGCGTATCTTTGACTGCAAACTCAATTGGGACCAGATGAAAATTATTATTCTTTGAAAAAGAGTATATATGATAAACTGCACATGGTAGATTTACACGTCTATGAAATATATATATTTGAAAATTTCTATATCCATCATTATAATTCATGATAAAGGACCAGGACCCCATAAATCTCCCCACACTCACTCTAGAAAGAGCCAGACGCCAATGGGAGAACGGTTTCAGATCCTTGGGGTTGGGGTTTGCCACCGTTTGCGCCACCTTGTACGCGGCGTGCCGCCTCCGGTTATGTCAGCGTGCCAGCAATTCGCCACTCGACTGAGACAGTGGACGTAAGGGGAACAAACTACCGTTGAGTGAATTCGAGCGTGGGCTTCCATCGTGAAAGTTGGTGGGGGTTATGGAGTGCTTGATTACGACCGATGGGTCGGTGGCATTCTCGCGACGTTGGGACTTTGGTGAGGCCACGGCTCACGCCAATGGCTCGGGTCCGGTATACCCTGATAAATGCTGTAGATGCGAGAAGAGCGGAGGATTCTAAATAGTAATAACGTAGTACTAATATCTAGCTTGTGCATTCATTCATCAAATCCAGTTGTAAACTGCATCCACTATTAGATGTGTCTATGTAGTATACCTATCGGGAGCCAACATCCGCCAATGAATCAAATCATCGTTAGTTGGTTGGCGGTTGTTTGTGTCTACCCTTGGCGGAATGGCTACTGTACTAGCACCCTGAAAGTTGGTAATAATGAAACAAAAATTATCTTTTGATTACTGGTTTATACGTTCAATTTACTGGAAAAAAGGTTCCTAATCTAATTTATTTAATATTAATTTATTAATTTTTATTCTATTATTTTCTCTGAAATATTTCCGTACAGCTTAAATCCATTTGTATGCATTATTTCACACAAACCCGTAAAAACCAATAAAAAAGAATTAATTATAACCAATAACGGCTAAGATAAATATCAATAATAATTAAATCAACTATTTATAAAACTAAAACCTTACTCAACAACCACACCGTCTAATAATCACCTCATACCTCACAAGTCATGGCACGCAATTGAAGGCACGCAGGTAAACGCAGGCACGGCTCGCCAGGGAAAGTCCAAATATTAACATCACCACCAAGATACGCGCGTCCGATAAAGAATTCCCCCCTACCCTAAATAATGTACCAACCACGAGTGGGAAATAACGGAATGAATAATGCCAATGTAAATGTCCCTCTTGGACATAATAATAATAATTTAATTAATAATGGTCCATTACCTCCTGTTGCTGCGCCCTCAGTAGGCCCCGGATCAGGTGGTTATATGGCGCGTAAATCGACAAATTTAAATATATCAAGTCAATTGGACGTTATAATACCCGAAGCTAAATTATATCAACAATTACAAGATGCCGAACGGAAACTGGATGCTATTATTAGTCGCAAACGATTAGATTTAGTGGATTTAGTTGATCAATCATCGCATAATTCTAATAATAAACGTACGGCCGTCTTAAGAGTTTTTGTTTCAAATACATCGTCGGATCAACTCTGGCAATCAACGTCTAAGACAGATCAATATAACACTAATTTTGATCTTGATACTTCTGCCACCACCAACACCACCAGCGCTGCTACCGCTGCTTGGAATTTACGCATTGAAGGTCGTTTAGTTAATGATGAAAGAGCTGATGATGTTAATCGTCGGAAATTTTCAACATTTTTCACTAGTATTGCTGTCGAATTAACGGCCCCGGAAGGTGGTGAGGTATTTGAAGGTGGTAATATCATTGAATGGCATGAACCTGAACCCAACAATAATAACGACAATAACAATATGAATAATAATAATATCAACAGTAATAATATGGATAATACAGGAGTATCAGCACCCGATTTTGATGTATTGGATATCAAACGGAAGGGTACACAGAATGTATCATGTAAAATTATTTTACAACCCAAGGCGTACCCTGACAAATATCTTTTATCACCTGAACTTGCTTCAGTATTAGGAATTCAAGAAGCCACTAAACCGGATATTATTCTCGCATTATGGCAATATGTGAAATTTTATAAATTGCAGGATAATGGTGATAAGGGATTAATTAAATGTAATGATGCCCTTAAGGGAGTTTTCCATGTTGATTCATTAAATTTCCCTGCAATTATGGATTATTTAGGACCTCATTTACATCAAAGACCCCCAATTGTACTCGATTATACCATTCGTACTGATCGTGAAAATACTCTTGGTGAAACGGCATTCGATATCGTCGTTGAAATTGATGATCCACTTGAAGAAGAATTAGCGACAATGTTAAATGAATGGAATCATGACCACAGCCACATAACAGCTATTAATGATCAAATTGCTCTGACGATTCAATCATTGAATAATTCTCGATTACGTCGTGAATTCTTTCATCAATTAACCGCTGATCCGGCTAAGTTCTTGCAAAAATGGGTTTCTTCTCAAGCGAGAGATCTTAAGGTGATTTCAGGTGATAAGGGATTTAATGAAGAAGAAGTTAGACAATCGTCGTTTTATTCTGATGAATTTTTAAGTGAAAGTATTCATTTGCTGTTGAATACTAGACGATGAGCAATCTTGAGCGAGAACACAGTACACGGGTGAAGCGAGAGTATGAATGGTGCCAAAAAAAATATTTTGCTAGCTACACTAGAATGACTAGTTTTCGCTAATAAATTCTATTAATAACTATAAATAATAAATAATATACAATATAAAATTAAACTCTAATTTAAACGGAAGCTTCAGGTTGACCAGAGAGAAGAGTGTAAACGGGGGCAGTAAGAGCATCTCTACCATGAAGGAAATCAAGTTCCAATAAGAAAAGGTATTCGAGAATATTACCACCGAGGGCGTTAACTAATTCACCAGCGGCCTTGGCGGAACCACCAGTGGCAATGATATCATCAACGATAAGAACGGTTTGACCGGCCTTGATAGCATCATCTTGCATTTCAAAGACATCCTTACCGTATTCCTTCATGTATTCAGCCTTAATACAGTTACCGGGTTGCTTACCTTGCTTACGAACGGGGACGAAAGCGGCACCGAGGGCAAGAGCTAAAGTAGGACCGAATAAGAAACCACGGGCATCAAGACCAACGACGACATCAATTTGTTGGTTGGGGAAGGTAGCTTCAACGTGCATCTTGAGACCATCGACAAGGGCTTGGAAGGCCTTGGGGTTACGGAAGATGGGGAGAATATCTTCGAAAAGAATACCCTCGGAAGGGAAGTTGGGGTATTGACGGAGCTCGGCCTTGAGGATCTTTTGAATTTCGGCGATAGAAGACATATTGGTGGTGACTTTTTCAATGTGAAGTGAGAATGAATGAAGAGTTCAAGTTGGGACCGGTACTTGCCTTGCCAAGCTCACCTGATTCGCCAAGAAAATTGAAAATCCTAAATTGAGAAAAAACGAAAAAAACGAAAAAATTAAAGAAACGAGAAAACGAAAAATAAATCAAATAACGGCCATCCCAATCAGGCAGGTTCATCCGATACATGACTCAGCCATTATTACCATTATCGCACCGCCACAAAACTCTGTTTTCAATCGCTCGCCACACGCCGCCACACCGGGCCCCTGTTTCCGATGAATCATCTTCGGCCTCAGTCAACGAGAAGTACAACTTCGTCTTCGTCGCATCGTTCTTTCACTTCTACTATCACCGACACCAACAACAAGTCTCGCCATGTCCGCCAGTCAACACTATATCTCTACACGCTCTTCCGCCGAGCCCCATCTCACATTTGAACAAACCATTATTCAGGGCCTGGCGCCCGATGGAGGTCTTTACATCCCTACTGCCATCCCGAAAATCCCTGCTGATGCCCTCAAGACGTGGTCATCGTTAAGCTTTGCCGATTTGGCCTATGAGATTATGTCACTTTACATTTCGAGAGATGAAATTCCTGCCGAAGATTTGCGATCATTGTGTCAACGTTCCTACGCTACTTTCCGTACCGAGGACGTCACTCCCCTTACCACTTTAGACCAAGATCAGGGTCTTTACCTCTTAGAATTGTTCCATGGCCCCACTTACGCCTTCAAGGATGTTGCCCTTCAATTCGTTGGTAACCTCTTTGAGTACTTTTTACAACGCAAGAATGCTGGCAAGGCTGCTGATGCTGCTGACCGTGATACTATTACCGTCGTTGGTGCTACCTCGGGTGACACCGGCTCGGCCGCTATTTACGGTTTACGTAACAAGACCGATGTATCAGTATTTATCCTCTACCCTACAGGCCGTGTATCGCCTGTTCAAGAAGACCAAATGACCACCGTTCTCGACAAGAATGTTCACACTATCTCTGTTAAGGGTACTTTTGACGATTGTCAAGATATTGTCAAGACCATATTCGGCGATAAGGAATTCAATGACAAGTACCACGTTGGTGCTGTTAATTCCATTAACTGGGCTCGTATCTTAGCTCAAATCACTTACTACTACCATTCTTACTTTGCTCTCGCCAAGAAGCTTGGAACCACCGATTTCCAAGCTCGTTTTGTCGTCCCCACCGGTAACTTTGGTGATATTTTAGCTGGTTTCTACGCTAGACGTATGGGTCTTCCCATTGATAAATTAGTGATTGCCACTAACGCTAACGATATCCTTGATCGTTTCATCAACTCAGGTGCTTACTCCAAGAGTGAAAAGCCCGGTGCTGCTCCCGTTGTCCACGCCACGCTTTCCCCTGCCATGGATATTCTGGTATCATCTAACTTTGAACGTTTCCTCTGGTACTTGGCCCGTGAAAATATGGCTTCAACTAACGAATTAGCTGGTGCTATCTTAAACGGCTGGATGTCTGACCTCAATTCTCAGGGTACCTTTGCTGTTCCCGCTTCAGTTCTTGATGCCGCCAAGCGTGAATTCTCCTCAGAACGTATTGATGATGAAGAAACCTCTACTACCATTCAAACCGTCTACAAGTCGCTTTGCCCCAAGTACATTTTAGATCCTCACTCTGCCGTTGGTGTCGCTGCCTCTTTACGTCGTATTAATCAAGATCAAGACCATGCTGACAATAAGGTTAAGTACGTTTCCTTATCAACAGCACACCCTGCTAAATTCTCTGATGCTGTTGAAGCTGCTCTTAAACAAGAACCCGGCTTCTCCTTCCACGGAGATGTACTCCCCCAAGAATTCAAGGACTTCGCCACGAAGGAAAAGAAGAACTTGTTTGTTGATGCCCCCGATGTAGAATTAATCAAGGCCGTTATTATTGAAGAACTGGCCAAGGAAAAGTTATAATCACTCCCTTCCTCAATTTCATGAAACGAAAATATAGAACTAATCATCTGATTTAGTAAAAAAATGAATAAATATTTATTAATCTCATGTAAAAAAGAAAAAAAAAAGAAATGCCACTATATTACGTATTACTAGTAGGTGTACGACAAGATGAACAGATAAGCGCCATGGTACCATTCAAAAATTTACCCTTAAAATCAGTTCCCTGGCACTTCAGACAGACTAAATGGGTATCGGAATCAACAATACCCTGACGACCGCGTTGCTGGTCGTAGTTTTCCTTATATCTACCTTCGTCCGTCGTATCAGTCTCATCATCGTCGCTGCTACTCTCCGTCATATACTCATCGCCTAATTGTAGTCCCTTGTCCAGGGGCACCGAAAACGGCTGTAAATCTGAGGGAATTATACGAGGCTCAGAATCAACGGTTGTGACGGATATAGAGGGTAAATTACCGCTAAACCTATTAATTGACGGTGATCGAGACCGTAGACCGTAAGAGGATAAACGGGCTCTTTCATCGTATCGAGCATTATTAAAGGATCCATTACTGTAGAGTGAGATATCACTTATCGAATAACTACTACGATGTGGCGATAATGACGGTCTTTGTTTTGATTGAGACCTTGACCGGGAATTTGATGACGAAGCCCCTGAATTGATTGATAATCTAGACGATGAAAATAATAAATTACTACGACTCGATAATGGTGAAATCGCATTAAAGTTATTCCGATGCTTGGCGTATATGCTCATTGTTTCCTCAACAGCCTTACGTCGGAAATAAGCACAATCTTGTCGGAAGACCTTGACAGTACCGTTCAAATCGGCCGTAACGATAATTTGACCATCGTTATGACTTGACCGTTTAGCATCATCAAGAATTTCATCCCTTGCTTGACCGGTATTCCGTGATGGGAACGTTGATTCGCCATTCACTTGGAGTATCACGGGTGGCGGATCACATAATTCGTAAATTGGATCGTGTGATTGAACTAACAGTCGCCGTGTGGCCGTAGGAGCGAAAATAGCTGCCGTGACAGTGGAAGAATGTGACTCAAAGTACTCCACAGCTAAATGATCATTTTTCTTAGTTTCGCCCTTCTCCGGCGCCGTACTCCATATAAAAGTTTTATTATTCTCACTACCGCTAATAACGTATTGACCATCATCGGAGAAAGAAGCATGAATTTGACTATGATCATTCTCGTGACCCTTGAATTTAACTTCTACCGTTTTAGTCGCAGCATTATAAAGACGAATCCGTGAATCGTTGGTAGTGATTAATAAATACAAATTATTAGGTTCGTTAGAGGAAGACGTTCTAGCCGGCGGAGGGGTAAAAGTACCCCCACTATGAGCCGTATTTTTACCAAATGGGACATTTGAAGCTTCAATACCTGTGATCTTAGATCCCTTGGAATTTTTACCTCGATTACTCTTTACAAGCATTTGACTCACGTAAACGAGCCCGTTCGTTTGATAAAACAGACATTGACCACGCAGACAGCCTACTACCACCGTCTGACCATCAGGAGTGAAGGATAATGCAGTGATGAGATCGGGTACTTCCTTCCAGTAAGCGACCGCCTTGTCTGGGATAGACCAAAGCCTTAATCTACTATCCAGTGACCCAGAGAGGAAAAACCGATCATCCTGCGGATGAAATTTAATAGAGGTTACAAAATCAGAATGCAAGAATGAACAGAGACACTCGGTACGATCCACGTGCCATAACCGAACTGTTTTGTCCATGGATGATGATAATAAGAAATTGTTTTTACTCCAACTGAGATCCAGGATATCACCCGTATGACACGCGAAAACGCGGATAGGCTGTGATGCGAACACAGGTGCATAATCTCGCTGTTTATTCCGCTTAGATTCGTGTCTTTTTGGAAAATGGTGACTATGCGATCGACTAAGACCCGAGATTGATGATCGCACTGATTTAGTATCGTCATCAGTAGGGTAGGTCGCTGCCGCCGTCGACGATCGTGCCTCAACTTCAGTGAGTACACGCCAAATACGAATTAATCGATCTTTACCCGCTGCCGCAAGGTATTTACCATCCCTGGAGAATTTTAACGCCCATACTGCGTTAGTCTTGGCCACATTGGGCGACTGAGAAGAGGTCGGGGATCCGGAGACGGGGGTTGAAATCGGACACGGACAAAAACCGGGAGATATTTCAAGAGGATGTAGCAGTTCTTGAGCGAGAAAGAGCCTATTAAAGTTTGGTTTCTTATGATGGGCCCGCACCCTAATGTATCGGGGTTGAGGGGGGCAATTTGGGATATAAGACACTACAGTAGCATTACAGCCCTCTTGGCGGCTTAATGTATTTTGATAATCCGTAAACCCAAAATTATCATTATCGTAATCGTCATCATCACCATCATCAGTTTCGCTATTATGGCTATGATTATCGTCAGCACGGGGCTTGAGCGATAACAGATTGCGCCCTGGTTTAAGCAGTTTGGAGAAAATACCAGCACCGTCCTTAGGACGACTATAGCCGGACTCCTTTTTGAACATACGAGATATTGGGGGCGATTCATTAGAACTAGAATTAGAGTTGGAGTTGGAAGTAGAGCCTATGGAGATCAACGTTGATGCGGAGTTGGAATTAAACGAGGGCGAGTCCGGTGATTTCAACAATCCTGATTTGATAGAGTTTCCCGTATATCTTTTTGAAAAGGAACCAAATGTAGATTCAGAGGGTTTACCCATGTTGACAATGGTCTTGTAAGAGGATTTGGCTACCGAGTCACTGGATGACCATGCCGTACGCTCATTAATGGCCGAGGTCAGTGGATATATAACAGTTTGTACGGATGATACCGAATGATCCATGAGCTCGATTTGAGATGAATTAGTTTGTGTGGATTCGGTACCGAAAAACGTTCGCACCACTGATAAGGGCCGAGTTGGGTCTACTGCGCTAAGAGGCATGGGCATCGAGGGTACAGAGTCCAATGCCGAGGACACTGGTGAAAGGGAAGAATTGGAAGAATCAGCCCAAATGGGGTTATAAACACAATTTCGCGGTGAAACGATGTTCAATGAACTTCTTTTGATTTGTCCGGGCAACTCCGTGGGTAATCGGGGCACTAAATAGGAGGTTAGTTGATGTAATAACGGTCACGGCACATGAGCCACGTGGGATTAGAGCCTGTAGAAGGAAGTTTCATGAATCAATTTAATAATGATAACACGACAACCCACGAACGGGGATTGTAACACCATTTAAGGATAAAACGTACCTGGACTCTCACGACGATGCGGACTGTGATTACCACTACTGACATGCACCGAGGGCAGCGAGACGGGCGTGCTCACTCGAGGGGGAACAGTATTGTCATTTATCGGTTCTGGATCCAATAATTCAGGAATAAGATCCACTGGAGTGGTGTCGATCGTATCGCCTGAGCCGGACTTGAAAAAGCCAAACATGCCCATTTGACAAAGGGCGGGGTGTGGAAAATCGGGTTCAAGCTCTTGCGGTTGGGCGAAGATGTGAGTAACGATGAAAACGATGCGTGAGGTGAAGGAGATCGGCGGTGGTACATCACCAACTGCATAAATCGAGCCGAACGCTGAATTATTTGGATTATTTAGAATTTTAGGGTACTCGTTTGAATTTCTTTTATTATAAATTCTACCGTTGCCACGGTATTGATATTTTCAATTGATATTTTCGGGTCGGCCCAAACGATGATTTTTCGATTTGAGTGCCGTCAGAGGCCCGGCTGACAGAACGCTAATTTTATATGTTACATATTTTTTACTCAACTCATACTCGCGAGCTCAACAACAAGTCAATTTCGTCCAACTGAGCCTGTAAGGACGCCAACTTGCCATTCAGCCATTTCTCGGCCTCGGCCAAAGTCATGTCTTCGAAAGCCTCGCCGGTGTGGATCTTGATTGTGTCCGATCGGCTCCTATAAAATTGGTCAGTACATAACTCCATAAAAAATTCATAACGAATGCCATCCAGGAATCGTTAACAGCCCATAATTACACTACATGCACCATACTTACACCCGAGCTTGAACCCAAAACTCCTTGCCACCGTTCTCTATCGGCGCCAATACCTTAGTCGGGGCATCGTCCACCGCCAGCCGGTTAGTAATAATGTATCGCATCACCAACTCACTACAAGCCCATGTTAGTTCAGATTACATATAATTTTCAGATGGGCCGAACTCAGTAATATATCCCTATTCCATAAATACTTACTACTCGTTAACGTCGCTGGCCACTGTAGAGGCAAGTCCCCTCAGCTGATCTGTATCCATCGTTGTGTAAACCAACCTGGACGGGATCTCGCTCACTTTCTTCACATCCGCGCTAGACGCTGAAACCTCACTCTTGTATTCATTCTGGTACTCTCGCTCAAAGACGTCGTTCATTGTGTTCACTGTTGCTTTTTATATCGGTTCTATGTCCTATAGTTAATCTCTCCAGCAGATCTGATCTGCCGCGCGACCGGCTTCAAACCTCCCAGCGTGTAATGCGTAACTTCCGACTGATATTTCTGTCCACCCAATTCACCCAGTAGTCTCTAATCTAGCAATGCTTGCCACTACCTCTGCCATTATTCGACCGGCTTTGCCATCGCTTTCGCTTATGCTTGCGGGTGTTCGTAGTCTTCATGCTGCCGAAAATCCCGCTTCTAAAAACCCCGATGCGGTGTCAAATGCCCTACAGGACCTCCCTCAGGTCAGTGGTGCCGGACCATTTGCTTCTAGTAAGTACAATTTAAAGCTTTTTGAGCTCTGTGAAGAGGTTTGAGACACTTACTACTCAATCTATTTATTGTTGAATTTTGCTCATTCACTGCCCATTTTCGCTCTTTAACGCAATTCTTACTAACTTTCTCCTTTAGCTCCCAAGTTCGAAGTCCTGGGCAGCCCGGCCACATTAATCAATGTATCTCTACCGGCTTCTTCGGTTTTATACACCCGACGTGGCTCTATCATTGGTGTCAATGGTCAGGTTGAAAACGTAAGTACTAGAGCACTAAGGCATGAGGGAATGATGGTATTGATATGTGTGCTATAATTTCTCGAAATTACAATTGTGAATTGCATCTCGCTTTACTTACCTTCACTCAATTGGTTAATAACTACTAACGTATTTCTTTTTTCTATGTTAGATCTCATCCTCATTAACCTCTAACCATGCCTTTACCAGAGCCTCGCAAAGAATCCCGTTCTTATATCACAAGGTATCCAGTACTACACCCGCTAGTGTCTTAGTATCATCGCAAACTCCTCATCTTTCCACCTTCGCTGTTGTCTCGCTTGACGGTACCCAGGATTGGATTATTGCGCAACGTAAGGCCCTGGTCGCTTGGTCAGGTGCTGCACTTCGTATCGAACCTCATACTCCTTCTTTACGCTCTAACCGTGCTTCATTCCCTAAATGGGGGACCACAAGTATCTATGGTCGTGGTGAAGTAGCTTTAGTGGGTAACGGTCACGTTTACCGTATTGAGCTTCAATCAAATGAGGAAATTCTCGTTCACCCTACTAACCTAATCGCCTTATCATCGCCCTCTAATGGTGCCGACGCTGATGCTGGTTCTGCTGCCGATGCTGGTGTTTTCTACCGTCTCAAATCTAAAATCTTTAAAAAGGCCTCTTTAGCGGTCGGAATAAAGCCATCCGCCGATAGTGAATCATTATCCTCAGCCACCCCAGCTCTGACTAAGTTAGTACCCGGTAAGATCCGATTCCAATTACCCACGCTTCCCTTCCTCGAAAGATTCCGGGGTCCCGGTGGCATTGTGGACCAATTCACTCAAACCGATTTCTACCGTAGTTTCCGATCAGCGTCTAATTGGATCAAGGGTCGTGCCAGAAGATTCATTTGGGGTGATGACTTGTATTATAGAATTCACGGTCCTCGTACCCTGTTAATTCAGACTAGTGGTTCCTCTATGCGTGAAATCGCATCTCGTAGCGATTTGGCTACCTTTTACCAGTCCGACACCCTCAAGGAATAGCTTTCCACTGAAAATGTGACTAGTAACAACTATGCATTATGAAATTATCTGATAAACGTACAATCTAAAAATATTGTATATATATTCAATATATTATATATTATAGTAATAAGATAGTAAATAGCGAAACAACTATCTCGCTGACTAAACACCCAGCCCGAAATTAACACTGGACCACAAAATACGCTGTAAATCCTAAATTTTCACACCTCCCATACACGTTAGATTCACGGTTCACAACATGGAAAAATTGAACCCTCCACAAGCCTTGCTATAACAGACACATAACACATATATACGATCAATTATGACCGCCGATAATGCTATGTATGTAACTTCTGAGACGTCTACTGATTAGTAGAATTATTTATCAGGCCCCGATTTGTGTGCTTTTCAATTTATTCGGTTTGTGGTTGACGTTAGCGTGGGTGAGGTTGAACTTCTGAGCGATCGTTGACTTGAAGATACTGAGATAATGGGCAATTTCGCTGTTTGATTACTTATACTATTAAGTTTATATGTACTAACTGACCCTTTTTTTATTTTTGTTTTTAACAGTAAGTCCACATGGGCTGATGAAGTTGAAGAAGATGAAGGAATCTTAGCTCCCGTTATCACAACTAACCCCGATGGTACCAAGACCGTTGTCACATACAGAATAGATCCCGAAACCCAAAAGAAAATAAAGATTACTCAAAAGATTAAGGAAGTCGTCGTTAAGGAGAAGGTCAACGTTGCCGTTGCTGAAAGAAAGGCTTGGGTTAAGTACGGTCGTGAACAAGACAGTCCTGCCGGTCCTAATCTTATCACTACCTCTGTTGGTGAAAATATGCTTTTTAGATTAGCCCTTAAGTCCAAGGTTCAAGATGAGGAAGAGAAAAACAAAGCCGAATCCAAGAAGGTGGTCAAAGATAAGAAGATTACATGTCGTATCTGTAATGGCGAACATTTCACATCCAAGTGTCCCTACAAGGATGCTCTTGGCCCCGCCGATGCTACTGGTGCCGAAGCCGAAGCTTCCCGCAACGGTTCCCCCGCTCCTGGTTCTACGGCTGGTGGTTCTTACGTTCCTCCCCATTTACGTGCTGGTGGTTCCGGTGTCGGTCCCAGTGGTATGGCTGGTGAACCCGAAGAAACTCCTGCTTTACGTATTAGTAATCTTAGTGAAGAAGCTACTGAAGCCGATCTTCGTGCCTTATTCGGTGGTTTTGGTTCTCTTGAAAGAGTTCATGTCGTTAAGGACAGAGATACCGGTAGACCCAGAGGTTTCGCCTTCATTACTTTCATGTCTAGAATGTCAGCTGAAAAGGCTAAGCAAGTTATGGATGGTCACGGTTTCGATAATTTGATTATGAGTGTTGATTTCGCCAAGAGATAAACTGGTTGAAAAACAATTCCTCCTGTTATCAAAAAAAGCTTAATTAATCTCTTGTCAATCTCAAAATTATGTAACGAAAAACAAAACAAAAAACCGCAACTAATTTCTCATATCATGTTCTCATTTCTCGTGTGGTTTTTTTTTGCTCATGTACCCTTTTGTTTTATGATCAAAGTAAAAAGAATGGCGGAAGGAGAACCCAGGTGTATAATTTTCTCTTGTATTATTTAGAATAATTGGTTTTAACTTCCTCCATTTTATTATTTCTTTTCCTGTTGTTTTTAATTTATTTCTATTTCTATTATATCTTTATATGCTGGTTTTCTTGACAGAACCAAACTCGTTTTATTTCCAACGGAAATAACGAATTGTAAAGGATTTACATGTATGGAAATTAGATTGATATATAAATATCTATATAGACAAAATAAATTTTATAATTTAAACAAACCTTAATTCTTCTATAACGAAGTCCAAACATCCTTACCATTTTCTTGAATAGATTGTGCTAAAACCTCAACACCTTCATCCCATTGTAATAACTTTTCTCTCATATTTTCGATTTGAGACTTATTCATAACCCTGGGTTGTAACCAAGTGATGGAAACAGTTTCAGAAACTTCATCAATTAAACCGCGAATCAAACCTAAACTCAAGGCCTTCATAACAAGATGTTCAACTTCATCATTGACGAGATATGTTTCCTTGGCAAGAACTTCAAAACTTAAAGTACGATCAGTAGTAGGTCTCTTGAAAACGGCTTCAATAAGGGCAGTAAGACAAATCTTTTGCTTAAGGAAAGATGCAGCATTTTCAAGAATAGGAGTCTTGGAAAGGTTCTTAGTCAATTGTTCAAAGCTAGGGATTTCACCTGCATTGATAGCCAACAGTAAGTCACGCAGCCATGAATATTCGGTATCCTTCAAACTGTCTAAGACAGGATGTAATAATAATTCACCAAAGTTGTAAATTTCATCACCCAAGAGAGCGGCAATACTCAAATCGTAAGCAATCTTTTGAATTTCAATAGTACTAAGAAGATTTAAATCAGTACATGAAAGATATAATAAAGCGTGACGGTAGTAAGCGCTAAATTCACCCTTGGCCATGTAATATCCAGAGTTGACACCGTAAAAAGCGGCACTAATAAGTAAATCAGTACTATCGAATTTATCGAGGATATTGGAAGCAGCATCTAAAACGGAGCGAGTACCATCAAGGTCCTTCAAGCCAAGCTTAACACGAGCAATTTCAATCTGAGAAAACACATAAGCATCCTGAGTGCTAGCAGTGTTGACCTTGTCGGATAATACGGTGAGAAAATCAAGGGCCTCGGTAGCATCTGAGTACTGGGAGGCAGCAGAAAGACCGAATGTAACCAATTTCAATTGGTTGATTTTACTTTGAAAGAAGGAAATGAATTGAGAATAAACCCTTATGCGAAGAGAAACACTGAGAGGATCTCTGAAGAATTCAGTCAAAGCATTTGTAAGTTGATGCCATAATCTAAAAAGAAAAGAAAAATTGGTTAGTATAGGTTTCAAAGGTGGACCCCAGCAAGCATCACCTAGTGGATATATATCATATGTATAATACATATTCATATCGGCTAGGACAATGAGTATAGAGATTCATAATGACAAATAACATACTTTCTTTCCCATAAGTCTTCCATTGTGTAAAATTGAGGAGCTAATTCCGGATCCGCTTCCATTCTTAGTGTGGCAAGAATGGTAGGAACATCGTGGTCAATATCCATTTCCGCAGACATGATTTATTTATGTGATTTTAATGAGTGCGTGAGTACTGAAAAGAAAAATCGATATTTCTTTGCGAGACTGAATTGGACGGAGTCGCTAGATAAATATAAGATACGGGAGGGGGGGGGGGGTCGAGGAATTAACAAACTGAAGGTGCTAATGCGATGGTGGGAGTGAGTGTGGCTGGGTGTTGAGATGGGAGTTTTGTTGACATGTACTGGATTCTCCTTGTATGATGGGCCTTGTTGGATTGAATGAACTCTCAGGACTGGGAATATTTTGCTCAGGGAGCCGCTAATGTTATCTTCAGATATATTGGTCAGTCTGGATCTAATGACGATGGGAACTTAGCTGGCGGTCAGCTCCCGTTGCTGAGATTACGGAAACAAATCAAGAATCATCCTACAACCTTGGAGAATTGGCGATTCATCCAGCAAAGCGTTATGCCTATCATTGGACAATTTATGGTTTCAATGAAGCTTGTTGAAGTGGATCGTGAATTTCTAAATGCGTTGAAAGCTAAGGCAGATTTACAATTTCCATTCGAACTAAATTTACAAGAATCATATGGCATTTTGATGCAGAACCTGATGCCACCCGACATGGTGTCTCAGGGCAAAAGCAAGATAGTTCAAGTATCTACGACCTCATTCAATTCAACCCATTTTGCTGTGATTGAGTTCAAGCCTAAGTGGCTGGTACAATCGCCAAATGCTCCTGTTAATTCCAAATATTGCCGTACATGCGCTTTGAAACAAATGAGAGGAAAATCACTCCGAGATGGCTTTTGCCCTTTGAAGTTAACCAGTGATAAAATTGAGAATATGGAAGTTTTGGTAAATAACTTTTTGAATTTACGAGTAACGAATACCGCGCTGAAAAAATGTTTACGAAAAGTCATCTCCGAGGGCCCCGTGTTTCGCCTGATCCAGTCAATTCAAAAGAAATGCACCACTATGGGTATTTTGGATTATGATGATAATGAAGATTTGGATGAAGAATTTGGACTATTTATGAGTATGTGCGACTGTTCCTTGTTTATTGTGATTACAGTCGAACCTCCCTTGGATGGAAAACGAATCTTGCAAGTTGAAGACAATCAAACTACTTACTATATTACATGCAATTTAGTTGATGTGGATAGGAAAAATATTAACAACCCCATCAAACGAGAGTATTGGAAGTCAATTGAAACCCAACTTATTCAAGATGGATGGTATACCGGTGAGAATGATAGTTCTTCTATCGATTTTCCTTCCTGCTTTGCTGAGTAGATAAAATTAACGAGTTCGAATTTTACCCAGTACTGCTAGACCTTGCTTATGATTACTCACCCAAACTTCGAAAGTATCGTTGTTTCGGCCCGGTTTACAGAATAATGTGAGTGGATTATGTGCGAATAAGGGTACAAGATTTTTGTACTCAAATTGTGCAATTCGCTTCCCCTTTGGTAAGATGTTCGTGGAAAACCACCTCAACAGCAAAGTACACGATAGTGGTCCATGGACCACTGCATCAGGTAGATTCTCATTGGCCCTACAAAATGCAGGATCGTAATGTATCTTGTGGGCGTTGAATGTAAGAGCTGAATATCGGAATAATAACAATTCTGAGGGCGTTAGAGTGTGCTGATGGCTTGGAGAAGTCGGGCCTAGAAAAAGAAAACAAAATAAAGTTAATTCGAAAGGCCCTCACATCTACAAATGCAAACATTATATAGGAATACATACATCTCATAACCCGAGACAATAAATCTTCTCTAGCTTTATCATTTTCCTTGGTAAGGTAAATCAATGATCTCGTCTCCTTAATGGCCCAATTTGAGTCAACCCCTGAAGCGGGATCTATACCATGGTTATACATGAGCCTTTCAATACTGACCGATATTTTCTGTCTTCCATCATCCAAGTAAGAAACCTTTTCGATTGATTCTTTACAACTTGATATCTGCCCCATAATCAGTTTGGAACTATCACTGAATTCCATACTACCCCCAGTCCACATGCGCCGTTCGAACTTCCCGCCGGGTGCTTGGTGATCATCGTAGCCATCCAGTCGCGAGAGCTTATGTTCAGGGTTTTGAGGATTAAAATAAATCAAATGATAACCCGCGGGGACCTCAGTCCCACAATTAAAATCGGGGTCAATTTGATCAGTATGTGGGATATAGTCCGATAAGGTACCTTTGAGATGTCCAGATTGAGTCGGAGAGATAAAATCTTGAAAGTACCAGGGGCCAGAGCTACTTAGCTGCCGTATTGTTCCGCATTCTGAAGTGGAGTATAGCCTAGTGAGTAGCCCAATATGTCTCGATAAACACACCCTAGTAAACTTATACATTTTGATCCTCCACACTATGTCCTTTATTTGTGTCTTATCTATGGGCATTAATAAGAATCGGTACTGCTCTGGATCGAGAGGTTAGGGTTGATAGTGAAGTTGGGACTTTTTTTTTCTTTTTTTTTTCTTTTTTTTCTATGCATCGAGTACTGCCAAAATCATCAAGAGATCATTGACTACTTACTCGTCTCATACCGGAATAGAAAACATAAACAAAATGGCTATCGTGGAGAAGAAAAGAATAGTTATCAAGAATAAGCTTCGACGTCAAGAGGTGTTTGCCAACATGAAGGATAAGGCCAACAAGGCTAGACATGAAGCCAGAAGAGACCGTGCTAAGGAAGAAATGAAGAATCCTGCCATGAAGGAAGAAAGATTAGCCGCCAATATTCCCGATACTATCGAATCTAAGCGTGTTTTCGATGAAACTGTTAATACCGAAGTTGAAGGTGAAGATGAATTCAAGGAATATTTCGATGGTCGTCCTCCTAAGGTTCTTATGACAACAAATAAAAATGCTAGAAAGGCCGCCTACAAATTTGCTGAACATTTATTAGAAGTCATTCCCAATTCCAAATTCGTAAAGAGAAAGGGTGATTTCCAAATGAAGCAAATTGCTGAATTTTGCTCTAATCGTGAATACACCGATGTTATTATTTTGAACGAAGATCACAAGAACGTCAACGGTATTACCTTTATGCATTTACCTGCTGGTCCCACATTCTATTTCTCGATTTCATCAGTAACGTATCCCGAACACATTCGTGGTCACGGTAGAGGTACCGATCATGTCCCCGAACTCATTCTCAACAACTTCACTACCAGATTGGGTACCACCGTTGGTCGTCTATTCCAATCCTTATTCCCTCAAAGACCAGAATTTGTTGGTCGCCAAGCCGTTACTTTACACAACCAAAGAGATTACGTTTTCTTCAGAAGACACAGATATATTTTCAAGAACGAAGAAAAGGTTGGTTTACAAGAATTAGGTCCTCAATTTACTCTTAAATTGAGACGTGTTCAGAAAGGTATTAAGGAAGAAATCCAATGGGAACATCGTTCCGATATGGACAAGGAAAAGAAGAAGTTTTACCTTTAAATGTATATGTATTTATGTATGTATCAGTTTTAGATTCTTTTTTTCGCCATGTTATATGCCTGCATTTGTGTATTTTTAGAGTTTTCATTTTTCTATTTTAAAATTAATGAAAAATAATTATTGTAAAAAATCGTTCAAGTGTACATGTAAACGCTGGCTTCGTAGAGAAAAGGAGAGGATTGCTTCCCTACTGGCTTAGGCTTATCTTCAAATCGTTTCACGGTTGAGATCATGCTGGGAATTAAATGCATACTTTTTCTTAACTAGTAATATTTTCAACAACCGAACGAACCTTGTGAAACAATGATGCTTACAAGAGTCTCCAGAACGAGACTTGTTTTTGGCTACAAAGCCTCGGCACCATCATATAATAGCTTACTATGCAAACAATCTTATCAGTCTTCTTCCCTGGCGCGTTGGGCTTCCACCAAGACCAACAAAACTAATTCCGAACCTAAGAAGCTCGGATTTTTCAAGAAAAGTGCCGAAACGCTGTCTACTTTGGTAGGAAATAAAACATATAAGCATGTTTCTTTGGTTTTAGTTGTTGTCTTTTACGGTCTCGCTGTGTACTCCACCGTTAAGAATGCGCCGGATCAAGATACCCCTCTTGTGAAAACGAGAGAAGTCGACCCTACCTATGATGAAGCTAATATCCCTAAACCATCTGATACAACTAGTGTTTACGATCTACTTGCTGGGGGTTATGATGAAAAGATTGGGAAAGAAGAATTCGGTACAGGTATTAAGTCTTGGAGAAAATGGATGGCTAAAAAACTGCACGGTGATGTATTAGAAGTCGCCTGTGGTACCGGTAGAAATGTTCCTCTGTTATACTTACCCCAGATCACCTCTCTCACTTACCTAGACCCTTCAAAGGCCATGTTAGAAGAAACGTCTGCTAATTTTGAAAAAAACTTTCCTAATTTCAAGAAGGTTCAGTACGTTCAAGGAAAGGCCGAAGAATTAGTAGCCCTCACAGCTAATTCTCATCAAAAATTCGATGTTGTATGTGAAACATTCGGTATCTGTTCTCAACAGGATCCAGTAACTGCCCTTCAAAACATGGGTGAGCTTTTAAAGCCTGGTGGAAGAATTGTTTTAGTTGAACACGGACGTAGTAATTGGGGTTTCGTCAACAAGGTATTAGATAAGCATGCTCACAAGAGAGCTGAGAATTTTGGTTGTAGATGGAATTTAGACATTGGTATGATTGTTGACCAAAGCGGATTAGAAATTGTAGAAGAAAAGAGAGGCCAATTCGGTTCAACATGGGCCTTCATTTTAAAGAACCCCACTGATCCTTATTAGTGGCTTGAGATTTTGGATAATGCGAGAGATATCTCGTTTAGAACTCTTGTAAATAGTATTTAAATAAACATCAGAATATTAGTGTAAAACTAATAAACGCTACTTTTTTTTAAAAAAAACAACAAAATTCAATTTGGTTTATCATATTATACAAATGAAACTAGAAAAATTAATAAGACAATAAATATGCAAATAAAAGACAGAAAAGAGAAATAGAAATGGTACAAGGACGTTGATAGTATTCAAAGACCAGAAATTAATGAAATTTGCACATAACTCAGAGCAATTATGATTCAATGATAGCTTCGGCAGCAATTGCTTCCTTAACATCGCTTTCAACTAATTCACCAGCATTCTCATATACTAAACTGGCTTCATAAGCGGTAATTAATCTGCTTTCGTTGATACCTACTTCCTTATGAACTAATGCTTTGATACAGTTAGAATATCTAGCAATAGATTCACGTATACTGGATGAGATTTCTTCATTCTTATCACTGTAGATTTCGAATCCTGCTTCTTCTTCCAACCTAGTAATAGCAACATTATCAGCAGCGGCAGCACCACTACTGGTTCTTTTACTGAGCCAAACATAACCGTTAACACCTAAAATTAAATCAATGTTACCGGGGAGTCTGTAAACATGATTCTTTTGACGAATAACTAATGAAGCAGGGATAGATAGGAAGTAACCATTACGCAACTTACCGTACCTTAATGATCTGGTGTGAAGGGAAGCAGCACCATCAGAGAATAAAGCTTGAACTTCGGCATTTAGTAAATCACCTTCCTTCAAGAATTGTCTCATTTGTAATTCATCACTTTCGGACTTTCTTCTTAAAATACCACCAGGCAAATTAACAGACCCAAGCATGAGAACAGCATCTTGCTTAGCCCCAATATCAACCTTCCATCTCTTTTGACCAACTTCAGTGATACGGCCAACGACATGATCACCAATTTCGGGACTGTATCTACCTCTGATCGGCGTAACACTAAGTAACTTATTAACCTTGGTGATAGTACCAGCTACTGATGAGTAGGTCTTATCGTTGACAGTGGTGTAGGTACCATGACCTCTCATCCATACAGTCTCTTCAGTGACCAATTCACCAGGAGTGACAAGATCGTTTGCCACATATAGGGAGCCACCGGCACTGGATTCTTCGGTATCATTGATTTCTCTCATTTCTACATCAGAGTCGCTATCCGCATCTTCGTAGATCAAATCATCATCTTCACGGGCCACTTTGGCTCTAGCACCCTGGGGGACAGTAATGGAGATAACACCCATATTAATAGTCTTTTTTTAGCTTTGAATTATTTATTGAAAAAGGGCCAGAAAACTTAAAAGGTCTTCGAGATCTTTTTTGTAGTTGAGTAAAGTATGGCACAAGTCCGAGACACAAAGAAAAAACTAAACCTCCAGCCGTTGGGAGTTTTAAATTTTTGAGATCTAGGTTAAGTATGGCGATAATAATATGCTTCATCTCTGATAGGACCCACTAATCAAAAAAAAAGAAACACTGTACCATAGAATAAAAGCATTGCACCAATATGTTGCGACATGGGCTTACTTCGAAACGAAATATATTTACGCTCAAAACGAACTTAAAATGGGACATGCCGCTTAGCACGGGCTATCGGATTAAACTTGGACAGTTTCCTACAACTTTCCTAGCATCTTGGCAACGAAACAAAACCACGCGAGCATCGCCGCTTCAATCACGATCACCGATCATACCTCCTATTAATAGAGATATGAAGGCAATAGATAAAGAGTTTTTCAGAAAGGATCTTCAAGTGGTTGCAGCCATATTCAAAGATTCAACTTTTCTCTCAGAGTTTACGCGGAATGCCAGATCAGATTACCTTCAGCTTCCTAGTATAAATCATATAATAGACTATCCGTCGGAAACAGATAAGAAGCAGAAAGCGGTTTTATTGAAACATACTATTACTGAAGTATCTCAGGTTCAATCAAAGGTTTCAGATCGTTCGTTCAAAATTCTTCAAGACGCGAATGCAGTGATAGTACCATATACATTGACTCTTGATTATAATCACTGGCGAACTGACGAGATTCTCAGTGCAATTTTACCCGAGGATTTACTACATGAGATTCCCACTGGATTCACTGCCGTCGGGCATATCGCTCATTTGAATATCCGTAATGAATACTTACCTTTCAAGAACTTAATAGGCAAGGTGATATTAGATAAGAATCCACGCATTAAGACCGTGGTAAATAAGCTATTATCGATTGACACTAAGTTCCGTACATTTTCGATGGAAGTTTTAGCTGGAGAGCCGTCATTTGAAGTAGAACAAAATGAATCAAACTGTAAATTTCGATTCGATTTCCGTAAAGTATACTGGAATTCCCGTCTCCACACTGAACATGACAGATTAATCAGCCAATTCAAACCCGGAAGTGCTGTGTGCGATGTATTTGCGGGAGTTGGCCCATTTGCGGTTCCAGCCGGTAAAAACAAGGTTGTGGTTTTCGCGAACGACTTGAACCCAGAGAGTTACCGGGCATTGAGTGACAATATTACACTTAATAAGGTAGATAGTTTTGTCAATGCATTTAACATTGACGGAGAAGAATTTATTCGAAGGTCCCCTCACTTATTATTAGATTATGCAGTTGAAAAGCGAGAAATTGAACTTCCACTCCCGAAGACGCGTCGTCTTTACTTAACGAAAGACTCCAGGGAGGTTGTGCCTGAACCAAAGAAAGTTAAAATTCCCAAGATATTTGATAATTATGTTATGAATCTTCCAGAAAATGCGATTGACTTTTTATCCGCATTTCGTGGCATTTTTGCCGATGAGAAGTTTAAGTTCATGTTCAATAGTGAAAACGGATCCGATGGTACCCTGTTACCTATGATTCATGTTCATTGTTTCCATAAAGCCACTCTGGAGAACCCAAATCCTACCGAAGAAGTATATTCTTCACTAAATGAGAGAATATCGAAATCTTTAGGCTTCAATATTGCTCAAAGTGCCTTAGATTTCCACTATGTGAGAAAAGTAGCCCCAACTAAAGATATGTATTGTGTTTCATTCAGATTACCACGCGAAGTCGCATTAGTTTAATCGCTAAATTGTATTATTATAGATTTAAACATATAGACTTATCTTTAGTAGACTTCCTCATACAAATACTATGCTTATAGCGAGATTTATTGGTATGAGTCTAGCAAGCATAATACTTTTAAAACTTTTACCTCACTTCATTGCTCGGGAAATGTAGATAGAAAACTTTACATATTGAATTTATTTTATTCCTCATTTAACTGACCTATAAATATACATATATATTAGATTAGGCGGTCACCTAAAAACTAATTATCACCAAACAGGGCGTTTAAACCACCACTGTTACCGAACCCCTCTGAATCTAATAAATTTCCACCATTTTCGGCACCATTACGTTTCTTAGAAAGCCATCTTTCCTTTTGAGCCTTTTGCTCAGCCTTACGTTGAATATCTTCTCTAGCATTCATATCACGAGACTCATTATCCTGAGAATTGCCTCTTGACATTGTCAGGAACTCTAAAAAGACGCCTCGTTGTTGTCTTAAACTCTTAAAGCTTGCTAATCTCTGCTCTAACTGAAGGATGGAATCAATAGAAATATGAGGCAAATATTCTGAAAGACGTTGTGCGGGTAAATTACTAGCAGGCGTTTTATTTTCATTCGTCTCAGAAGCATCACTATTGGGTAACGATTGGTTTGAAATTTGTCTTAAACTGCAATAAATATTTGTAATAATATAACCAGCCTCACTATGAACGTCAGCAAAGTAAGGGTCACTTAAGATATTCAGACAGGTCTTCATGACGTTATCGCAAAGGAATTGATCTACTTCAGGATCAGTACAGAGGATTGAACCTAGTAAGTTACGTAAGATAAGACAACAGTTGAAAGAGCACCTACTGTCCTTCAAGCCCATGATGTGATTACAGATATTGAGGAACGGGGCTAAAACGGATTTGTTCGATAGAACGGTAAATCTTACCGTTAATTGAGTATCGGACATTTCACTAGTTGTTGCTTTGTTACCGTATTGACCCACCATATCAATAAGCATTCTTGCCACTACCGCAGTTAATTGTCTTAATAGATGTTCTTCCATCATTTCTTCAGACAACGCAGCATCATCTTCTTCGCCAGTCATTAATACACCACGTCGGTAAACAGTCTCCCATCTTTCCATGAGAACTTGATCCAACTTCAACAGTACAGGAGGCACGAACTCAGACGCGAATGATTCAGCGTAATTCTCAGGACAATTCTTAATAACGTTCCGCAGCACTAATGAAATCATATGACGCCAAGCATGAGATGTGATACCGGCCGAGTCACCGGCGAGGGCGCGCCATAGATTGAATGCAATATCTGGAATCTCGTACATTGTTTCCTCTAATTGAGAGATAGAACCCAGAGTTAAGAATGCATATTCACGGGTATATCTGATGATATGACCTACCGAGTCGGCAAAATCACGCAGAGAATGCATAGCCTTTACATTTTCGTCAACGAATTCATCACGCGTTTGTGTGGAAATACCGACTTGCCAAAATCGTTCCATGGTACTGTATTTAACAAAAGCCTGTACCTCAATGGGCAAATCACGCCAATTTTCCGGGTTGTGGTAAGCCTCAATTTGAGCGATTAGCTGTAAAATGTGAGGAAGGATGGGCTGTATACGAGGTTTCCACAAGGCCAGAAGATCCTTATATTCTTGAGAATTATGGTCTAATTTTTCAATGGTGTACTGAATAAAAATCCTAGTAGCACGGATCGGGAACAAAGCTGACCATTTCTTTTTGAGTTCGGCTCTTAATTCTTTACCAGTTTCGTCCATTTCAGCAGCTAATAGATTAGTGTTGGCAGTTACACCGCGAGACCTGAAATATTCGGCAATCTTTACGATACCAACACGCTCCATGAACCATGGTAAGTCCATAAGATCCTTCATAGTGGCTTCATCTTGCCAAGAGGCGAGAATGGGGTCAACAATTTTGGCAAAGCACTCGGTTTTATTGGGAGCGTTGGACCGCTGCGATACCACAAGCAGGAAGGATTGGAAGGCTACAATTTCATGATCACTTAACTTGTCAGAAGCGATAATTTCAGAAATCACACGTTCGAGGTCATTATAGATTTGCATAAGGGCCTCGGGCATCATATAAGCCAATCGATTCAATTCTGTACCACAATTAGTACGCAAGTCACGAATTAATTCCATGACTTCATCAGAGCCGTTTATTGGATATTCAAATGTACAAGCGGTTAAAACCTTTTCGAGAACACGGAACATTAGTTGTGATACTTCCTTAAGTAAGGGCGCAAATTGAACTAGCGTTTGAACTTGTTTACGCAATAATTGCGGATCAGCTATGTTCATACCGATAATTCTTTCACACCATCTTTCGACAATTACCGACAGTTCCCGACTGACAGAAGTCTTATCGGCTTGAGTTGTCCAAATTTTCCATCTGCTAACGCCACGCAGAGCGGCCTCAACAATGACAAATTGCGAGTAAGCGAAATAGTAAGCCGGGTTACCAGTATATTCAAGTACTGTATTCATACTCTTCCAGCCCAATTCAGAGGAGAAAAATGATTCCATACGATTTTCAAGCCATATCATAGAGTCTATGGGCAATCGACATACGATCAATCTTACAATATCATCCATGAAGCGACGGTAATTTCCTAGAAAAAGATGTGTTTCCGGCACAGAATCGAAATCAATTTCCAAGAATTGTTTAGAGATGTGTTCGTCCTCAACGTCATCGTATTTGACACAGCGGTCCGAAGCAATCGATAATAATTCCGGAAGTAATTTCATTACTTCATCCTTACCGTTAAAGTTATCTACACGTAATACAGAACACCAAAACTGTAATGATAACCCCGATACTACCAGACTGTTATGATGAGTGGTATCGAGGACCAGACGCAAGTAAGATTTAATATCGGCGTTTTCGGGTAATGATGTCTTGAGGTTGAGGAACTCACCTAACCCGACCACCATTTCCACCAGTTTCTTTAACAGAATATAATTCTGTTCATCGAACTCATCAATGGAAATACTGATACTGTTGCAAACTTGGGACAATGTGCTGATACCCTGTGGCAGGAACACGGCACCCACAATGGCCTGGAAATCTTCATCACTCGAAAAGGTTCGGGTGAAGAGTACATGCAGACAATCAGTAGCTAGAATCTTGACCTTGATACTGCTCATAGTCAGCGCTATACTGAGACGTTCTAATAAACTAGCTTGTCTAATGGCCATGGGGAAGGTCCAATGCAGACAGGTTTTGAGCGTTTGAAGCACCTTGATGGCGAAGGATTCAGATACGGTATTGTTGAGTCCCTGGGATAGACACTCATAGAGTAAATCAGACCAACGGTTGAGCCAACCATCGGCACCCTCACGTAATTGGTTTAGGGACGCCGAACGACGTTCGTAGGCGACTTCAAGGATATTCTCAGCAGTAACAATTTCAATGCATTGTGCACTGAGTATAGTTGATCGTTTAGCGGCAACGGCATCATCTAACATGTACAAATCTTCAAACAGAGTTCGAAAGATACCCAAGGTGAGTTCACGAGTAGTTTCATTAGTTTGCCACATTTGATGTAAAATTTGATCCATTTGAATCCAACCGTCCGAACCGGCGGCACCCTCAGTCTCTGAGGCTAATCCCCATACTCTTTTAGCGACTGCCACCCAAAGGAAACAAATTTTTTCCTTGAGGTAGTGTGGATCAGAGGGTGATATATTAAGCGCGAGATCAACGATCCAATCGCGTACAGCTACTTTCTTGGGATTATCATAACATATAAAATTGTATTGGATTACGTGTTGCAGCAGGGTCAAACCGTAATGTCGAACGGCATCGGCGTATTTGTTGGATGCGGTAGCCAACTGCCAACCCCAATAAGGGGCGTTTTCTTCTGATTTGAATTTTTCCAGTACCTAAAAAGGGGTTAGTATTCTATGAATATATAGGTTCAAAGTAAACACGAAAATTCTTCTAAATTTGGTGTGTACAGAGAAAATCTAGCGTAAAATAAAAATAATGTACTCACCTCTTGAGCTTCACGTCGGGCCTGATTAGACGAGGCGGCGCTGTGGATGACCTCTAAGGCCGGCACGATTATTTGATTGAGCGACGAATCGGCCATAATTATATAGCTAGTTACTTTTCAAAGACGCCAATCTGCGATGGGCCAGGGTCTATCAGTCGTTAAAGTCGAGATACTAATAAGCAGGAGGGCCGTGAGTCGATGAAGGCAATCGTAGGTGGGGCTCCACGGATCAGGGCTCACACCACAAGTGGGAGCGAAGTGGACAGCCAGATAAGGACCGACGTACAGTCTAAAAGGCTATGACGGTGTTCTTTTAATCGAGAGGAGCTAATCTAGCGATGTCAATAATAAGAATAATCTGATAGTATTGAGAACTAAATATAGATAAATTTCGTTCGGCGCTGAGCCTGTGCCCTCGTATCTGAGGGGCCGATCACATTAGAGCCCTCAAAATCGTCTGGCCGGCCCGTGCACTTCCACGTGATGATCGCGTAAATGGCGCGACGCTTCATATTCCCATTCGTGGTAAATTACGCATTTATTAGATCACGTGATCATTTAATATATTGACGTTATGAGCCCTGATCTTTATCCCTGAAGTGAACCAGTAAAGACAGATTTGAAATGGGATGCGACAAAGAGCGTCATTGGACGTGAGGCCGAGACAACGAGTCTTCTATAGCAATGCACAATAGGGCGGCCGGGATAATTAATAAATGATAAATAGTATGTTGTATGTACATATATATATATGTATATCTATAAATGTATTTAGTTGACAAAGTAATCGATGGTAGCCGAACCCGTAAACCCATTAATTAAGACCTGGGCTGAAGAGCGGTGTCACATCAACCTGCCTGTCATTGATTGGCATTATCTTTAGCTACATATTATTAAAGTATTCTATCTCGTTTACTGTCATCTTCGCTGCCGCTCATTATTTTCATCGTTTTACAAAAAGTCGTAAAATAATGATATTTGTCATAATCTACTTTTAATCGGCCGCGCCGCACCGCTGCGCGGCCCACGGAATATTATGGGCCCGTCTTGGTAAGCCGAATTATTACAACTTTATATATAAAAGACAAGCTTGAATCTCTCAATTGCTTCATTTGCTCCAACACACGCATACCTGAATATAACCAAAATGGCTTCTTATCAACAAGTTATCCTCATTGATCACCCCGTAGGGGATATCGTCCCCGAAAAGGTCTTCAAGACCGTCGAAAAGACCGTCCCCACTGCTGCCGATGTACCCTCAGGCTCATTATTGATCAGAACCGAATACCTCTCATTAGACCCCACGTTACGTGGGTTCATGTCCGGTAAGGACTCTTACCAAAAGGCAGTTCAACTTGGTGATGTTATGCGTGGTTGGGGTCTTGGTCAAGTCGTAGTTTCTCAACACCAATCATTCAAGGCTGGCGATTACGTCTACGGTATGATTAATTTCACCGAGTACTTAATTGCTGAAGCCTCTACTTTACACAAGGTTGAAATACCCCAGGGAATTGAATTAGTTGATGTACTCGGTGTCTTAGGTCTTAACGGTCTTACCGCTTACTGTGGTCTCTTCGATGTCGCTTCCGGTGTTGAATCAGGTCATCGCGTTGTCGTCTCCGGTGCCGCTGGTGCTACTGGTTCCATTGTAGGTCAAATTGCTAAGATTAAGGGCGCTCACGTCGTTGGTATTGCCGGTACTGAAGAAAAGTGTACCATTTTACGTGAAGAATTTGGTTTCGACGTCGCCCTCAATTATAAGTCGGCCACCTTTAAGGAAGATTTTAAGGCTGCTACTAAGGACGGTATTGATCTTTACTGGGATAATGTCGGTGGCGAAATTCTTGAATTAGCTCTCGAACAAGCCTCTAATTTCTCTACCATTGTCTGTTGTGGTTGTATCTCCATGTACAATACCGTCGGTGAACCCGCTGGTATTCGTAACTACTTTAACATTGTCACCAAGCGTTTGAATCTTAAGGGTTTTATCGTCTCTGATCACTATAAATTCTTTGAAAAAGCTAGAAAGGATTTAGCTACTTGGTTACTCACTGGCCAAATTAAGGCTAAGAGTACCGTTGTCAAGGGCAGAATGGACAAGGCCCCCGAGACCCTCGCTAATCTTTTCAAGGGTGTTAACACTGGTAAATTAGTTCTTAAGGTTGAACACCAATAATTGAAAAATAATCAGTAGTGTAAGCCATTAGTTCACCGCTCATTGATTATGCCGACACGTATATATATTAAAGCTTATTTATAATAAAAAAACCTATTCTTTAAATTAATATGATGGCGCATTGAGTAAAGCAATTCTAGCATTTCGATAAAAGTCATTAACTATACCCTGCGTTTTTTCATATTGTATAACACTTGTATCTCTAGCAAACACTGAAAGTGTTTTATTCACACCATCAATCTTAAATCCGAATCGCTGGCTCAATAAGAGGTTACGCACAAGTCTTTCCATTATGTTCAAGTCCATATTGAATGCCTGGGCCATAGTAGATAGTCTTATAGAACTGAAAGGGTAAATTAAAGCCAGGATTGCTCGACTATTAATTTTCGTTAACGTAGAATCAATGCCATTCACCAACCAGCCGTTGAAGGCAATGTAAACTTCGTGCTTAGCTAATAAGGCGTAAAACTCACTATACTTTGTCGCTAAAAACATTGAAACTAAACCTTGAATCTCAGGCACTACCTTCTCGTAGTCCTTATATCTTATATTGTCAAGCAATTCCTTGAGTTCCATGCGAGTAAAATGTTTGATACTCAATAGCACAATGGTGAAACCAATCTCCTTCAAAGACGTAAACGGATTTTCAATTAGTGCAAAATCACTAGGGTTAGTCGATAATAGAACTTCAATCACTTCCTTCACTCGAACATCCTTCTCCTTGGCGTATTGTAATTGAGCAAATGCGTAGAGTAATTGAGCGCTAATCTTAACTTGTGGGTCAACAATTTCTTCAATCCTGGCCATAATTTTACTCGCACTGCTAGAAGTGTTTTCCCAATTACCGAGATGAAAATGAATCTCCGCTGCCTTAAGGTAATACGGATCAGTTTGAAAGGTAACACCATGTTCCTTCGTGGTGGTAAGTTTCCTTAACGCAATCTGATAATCGCCTGAAGTTATATGGAAATCAATAGTTTCCATGATGGCAGCCAATTTATGCTGGGGGGTAGTGGATTTGTCTACTCCGTGTCTTAATTGATCCATCGTCGCTCTGGCAATGAATCTCATCTCCTTCACCCAATCGTCGTCCTCCACCTTAGTATCCCGCGAGCCGCGATTGATCATCGCATATATCTCTTTAAATTCCTCCAAGTTAGTCGTTTCCTTTACGTACTTGAATGCTAGTTCCAATACTGGCACTTTAATGTTGGGGTATGTAGATAAAATGCCCTTTAACTTTTGTACTTTTGTGGCCGCTGCAAGTAGAATGAGAGTTAGATTTGATACATCCTATCAAATTTGTTGTTTAAAGGTAAGGCAAATACTCACGTGTATATGGATCCAAGTACTTTTCTAGTACTTGAAACAGTTTACTTTCTAAGAATAATAAAACAGTTAGAATGCTATTGTCGAATAGTCACTACTGGCGCGGCCTTAAAACAAGCATTGCCACTTACCACATAGATTGCTGAACTTCAAATATAAATCCTCTGAAAAGAAAGCACCCTGTATTTTGTTGTTTGTCATTGTAATATATCTCTCGTTCTAGCCCTCAAAAGGTTTATCTGATACGAAATAGCCATGATGATCCTTATCCATGCGCACCTTCAGATATCCGCGGCCGCTTCTCCCTTCAGGTAATTCACGTGATGATCCTTCATTACTGCACTTTTCACGGTACACCTCCAATCGCATAATTGTTAGCATTATATTCCACTTTCAAACGATTGATATTTGACTATTCGCGTCAATCAATTCTCTTCTTTTCGGACTCGATCAACCTTCAGTGTTTCTCCTGACGTAAAAATTTCACTACCCTCGTCTCACCAACCCCTCTATTCCATCACTTCATATATACATTCACAATGTCTACTGGACGATTATCGAACGAAAAGGTAATTATCTCGTCGCCCTCACGCAGCAATTTGGACTGTAATTTTAGATGAAAGAAATTATCGTAGTTAGATTTGGGAAGAATCTACTTTATTGGGGTCAGTGCCGTGTGTCGGTGTGCGGGTGTTGATGTCTCTTATTCATCAACTTGATCAATAATTGAATAATCTGATTTATGATTACAAGGGACGCAGACATAAAAGAAAGTCATACTTTCAATTTATGATTCTTATTCGTTTGGCATATCTCCGTTTGGTGTACCCTTCTTTCATTCCACACACTACTCGCTACGCTCGATGGCTTACAGCGGCGCAATAGCATTCCTTTTAATCTAGCCATTATATATCCTACTCATCCTCTAATTTCACAGCTAACCTTTTCTATATATATACAGTTTTTAGAAAGACTTCAAAAACTCTTTTCAAAGCATGGTAGCACAAGATCAGTTTTTTTGGGACAAAAGAGATGTAAGTTGGTGAAATATAACTGAATTCTTTCTTTTCTTGTACCTCAGCTAACATTTCCCCCCTCCCTCCCTCTAGATGCTCCTCAAGATGATGTGACTTCATCCAAAACTGATGATTTCTCTGATTTGGATCCTAATAATGCCCCTTTCGCTTTATTATTCCGTGCCACGGATGGTAACAAGAACAAAAAGGTGAAAATTTCCACCGTAGTTGAATCAGATCAATTAGAAGAATTTTGGATAAAATACACTGAAGTAGTAAAACCCGGTATGACTGGTTTGAAGAAGAAAGACAAAAAGAAGCAAAAGCAAAAGGCTAAGAAGAATAAGCCCACAAACTGAAAACGGTATTCTAATTATTGTTATAAAATATATTTATGTCCCCCTTCTAATTTATAATAACCATTCAGTCGATATATAGACTTTGTACAAGAGGGAGGATATGACGTAAGCTGTAACCGTCCGTTTTAACTGTTCGCGCCAGCGTCCTGTTCTCTTCCCAGTCCCATCAGTGGAGCACGACGACGACAAAGTTGTATCTACATTTTCTCATTTGCCCACGAAACCATGATGAAACAGAAAGTAAAGTCCAAGACTTCTAACGGTCAAGATACTAAGACTTCTCTTTTATTAAAGCCTACTGGTATCCCTTTAGCCAATGAAATTAAAACTCAAACTCAGTCAGAGGAACTCGTACAAATCCTTCTTACAACTTCATTCAGCTGTCTCACCTATTTGCGAGGCTTGTTCGCTGACGATAACTTTTATGATGAGAAATTTGTGGTCAAGATCGCTGATAGTATTAACGGTTTTGATCATTCGCAAGAAATTGGATCTTCGTCACAAAAGACGCGTGATGCTATTAGAATTAAAAAATTGAAAAGAGGGTTCTCCTCAGAAGGTGATTTGTTTCTCAATTGGATTGTAAGTAAAGATTATGATTTTTATTCGTTATGGTTTTTATTATTTCTGTCTCATTTATAGTTTTCATCTAATCCTCGTTTTCATCTAACCCTCACTTTAGGAGCGCGGTATATTTGAGGCTGTGAACCAAAAATACTTGAAAGCAGTTGTGTTTACAATCTACTTGGATGAGAAAAATCCAAATAATGTTGCTGAATTGTATACATTTACCTTCTCTTACAAAAATAATCAGAAAGGAATGGTTCTAGAAACTGCAGGATCGATCGGGAATCACTTTATAGATGTTGGGGTTTCCACTAACGGTAAGCAAGCTCTTTTTTTAAAGTATTATATACAGAAAGATTAACTAATTTCATACAGACGTAAGAAGAGATATTCAAACTCTTATCAGAAAGTTTATCATGATTGTCCAAACTTTACCTCCTTTGCCTGGTAAGCGTATTCATTCTTTTCTTCATCTTTATTGTCCTTTTTTATCTAACTATTTGTATTCTAAAAAAAGACCGCCGCTATTTAAGTATGAAACTGGTTTATAACGAAACCGCACCGGAACAATATCAACCACCATTTTTCCGTGATTGTAGTAATGAACCAAGCCCAAGTTTTAATTTTAACGATAATGAAGAAGTTTGTAATTTGAAAGCAGGATTTATCAACTCTAAATTTCATGCGTAAGTTTTATTATTGCCATTTTTTAAGAACTTTATACATACTAAACGACTAAACGAATCTTAGTGTTTCGGTGAACGTATCTTCGGTAATTGAATTACCGGGTACCATCAAAGGTCAAGGACCACTAAAAACAACTAATGTATTTGACTTTATTGATCCCGAATATGACTGGGAATCCGAATTTGGTACTAAAGAAAGTTGTTCAATTATAACCCTGCCTACAAATTCACAACTACCGGTTAATTGGAAACGATTAGATAGTGGTATTAAAAATCAAACTGTATCAACACCGAGCCATAGTGATGTCAGTAACACCAACACCGGTCGATCAAAACCGAAAGTGCAAGTGCAAAGTATCCCCCCTCCTAGTCGAGTTAATACATCATACTCGCAACCCTTCTCGAGCGTTCCGTCACGTATTTACTCTTCATATGGAGACGATATCAATAATCAAGATCTTTTTGAGCCTGAGGTTGAGGTGTTGCTCGAGGAAGGTAAGGGACCGTTGATGTCACAAATTACCAAAAATTTGAAAAATATGGTAAGTAAAAAAAGTATTCGTCTTCAAAAATATACTTTTCTAACTTTTCTTTTTTTAGTTCGATGATTCTCTTCCGGATAGATTTGAGTTAACTCAGCGAGTGGCTAATACTTATTCCATGTCTGATCCTATGGATGTCACCACCGACGATGAAGATGGGAACGATGACGGTAATTATGTACCGGATTCTAGTTTGAAGAAGACAATGAAGAGTCTAAAGTTGAATAATGACTCTGATAAATCATTTAACAAGTCTTCCGTTTCAGTAAGCGAGGAGGTGAAGTTATCCAAGTCTTTAGTTCCAGTAAGTGAGGTTTCAGTAAGCAAGGGGGTGGAGGTACCCAAGTCTTCGGTTCCAGTGATCAAGGTTCCGGATGTATGGGGAGATGAAGAGGAACTGAATGGATTTGGACATAAAATCAATTGCGTATGTGGTTACAATAAGGGGTTGAGATTAACTGGATGGACGATTTGCAGTGAATGTTTATGTCTTGGTCATTTGCTCTGTTATGGCCATACTAATAATCGGTGCAAATCACTTACGGGGACTAAAGTATTGGCTTATTCTCCTACCTATTACGCCGGTTTGCATAAATGCTATTTTTGTACAAACAAAAATATTGATATTGAAATCCCATTGAAACTTCAGCTTAGTATTGTGGTTATTAAGGTACAAATGATTTATGAATGTAACCCCATTACTGATCTTAACGAAGAAAAGGTAAAAGAGATTTGTGAAATCGGTGTTTGCAGTAGAGATATTTTTGAATTAGTGAATAAAATACTCGAGGAGGAAGGGTATATAGATATCAAGGATGGAGTGGTGCATACCAAATTTTACAAAGTCGGAGAAAGTAGGCGGAAAGTGATTGGTAGAACATTCAGGATATCATTCTGTACTAAGTTTTTTCGACCTGAATTCATTTCTAATCCGAAGTATAAATTCCCGATATGTATCATCAATTTATACAATCGTTTAACTAATTCCAAATCCATTGGCTCCGATAATCATCCAAAACGGGATGCTGAATTGAATAAATCGAGTAATGAGGGTAAGGCTATTAAACGACAAAAGGTTAGTGTGAATAAAGATTCACTTCAACCATTGTCTTATTAATATCAATAGGATGGGTTTTATTGGTTTTTATTTATTTTATTGGTTTTTATTTATTTTTGTTTGTTTTAATATATTTGTATTTTAAACATTTTCATTTGCCACATGATTATGGGTTAGACATCGATATATAATATTAAAACAAAATTCAATACTCATTCTCATTTCATTCGAGTTCGTTGTAATTACATAATCATTGACCTGGGCTGGGTCTAAGTATTACATCCACTCTTCCACTGTACTCAATACTGTGTACGCTTGAATTTCTCCTTCATAAAATCAACGAAAATGTACACCACTCAGGGATCCGTTAATAGACACCGTTACGGTGGTGATATGGCCAATAACGAAGTTAACCCTCAACCGACATTACACCATCCTATCCCACAGCATCCAATTCCTCCTATTAAGTCACCAGCTCAAGTTGATAATGGACACCAACAGCAAAAATATCAAACGGCATCAAATCCTTATATCCCTAAACCCAAGGTTCAAGGACAAGAACAATCAGCGCAGGGGGATAGTGGATCATTCGGGAATTTCATCGGTGGTGCTGGTGGTGACAATGGATTAAGTGGAATTTTTGCTGATCAAAGAGCTCAAATGGGATTTCAAGTTGGTCGTAGTGCAGTATTAGCCGGTCAAGAAGCTATTGAAAAGCAAATTAATCAATACGTTTCACTTTCAGCTATTAGATATTATTTTCAAGTATCTAATAGTTATGTTATCAAAAAGATTGGTTTAGTTCTATTTCCCTGGAGACATAAACTTTGGACACGTACTTTAACTAGAAATGAAACATCATCAGGTGTAATTGAGGGTTATGAAACTGCGAAGGATGATATTAATGCCCCCGATTTATATATCCCTGTAATGGCAGTTACTACTTATATTCTTTTATCATCATTATTATCAGGATTAGATGGATCATTTCATCCCAAATTGTTTGGATATTTTGCCTCCAAGGCCTTTGCATTTGTGTTCGTAGAATTGATGATTATTAAATTAGGTAGTTACCTATTAGCTACACAATCACCATTTTTAGATTTTATCGCTTACAGTGGATATAAATATGTTGGTATTATTGTTAGTATGATTACTAGATCATTTTTATTTTCAACATCAGTAACGGTTCGTTGGTCAGTCTTTCTTTATACATTTGCCGCAAATGCATTCTTCTTATTAAGATCATTGAAATATGTTGTTTTACCTGATAATAGTTCGACAAGTACGGCTCATACTTTGAATACGAGTCAAAGACAAAGAAGGATTCAATTTTTGTTTGTATATAGTTTTTTTATTCAATTTGCCTTGATGTGGTTTCTTAGTTAGCGAGCCAGCAAACGAGCTTCGCCCGAATGAGTGCAAAAAAGAATAAATTTATCGATTGAACTATAAGTGTATATTTACTATTCGTTAAACTAATTTATAAGAATGAAATTATCGATTAAACTATTTAGGCGAACTACACGCCCCGCTACGCTGTGTGTTCAAGCATGTTCATTTAATTCTTGCTCTCTCTTACCATCCTCCATTGCTTGATCAATAATAGCATCCCAATCCGATTTCACGACAAACCAAGTCTGTAACGTTGAAACAAAGAACAAAGCAAATACCAAACCTGCCCAAAGACCCTGTAGCCCCCAATTAAAATTAAACGCCAATATAATAGCTAATGGTAATGCAACGACATAATAAAATAAAATATTCAACCAACCACCAATACTTTGACGTCCCTGACCTCTTAGGATACCACCTGTCACAGAACCAAGGAAATCATTTATTTGATAACATGCACCATAAGGTAAGATTTCAGCGACCATTTTGATTACTTCGGGATCAGACGAGAATGCACGACCAATAAAATTACGTGAAAAAAAAAGAAGGATGCCGATTAAGAGGCCGAATATGATTGATACTTGAATTGCAACATTCGCTGTAATTATGGCAGATTTACGTTTATTAGAGCCAATATAATTTGCCACTCTCGTCGAAGCTGCAATACTTAATGCAAATGGGATTTGATAAGCTAATGAACAAATTGTTGAAACGACACTTTGAGTTGCCAGAGTAGTTGTACCGAATTTCGCTGCGGCAAGTGTTAATATTTCAAATGCCAACCATTCTGCTTCAATCATTATAACACCCGGGATGGCTAATTTAATCATACGATCCCAATTTTGAAATAATGTACGATCGAATCCACACCAACATTGATACCCATTAACGAATGCCACGTAAAGTCCTAAACATATCGCCATAAGCCAATCTGTGAAAACTACAGCACATGGCGCACCAAGATATCCAATACCAATCGTCGGATTCCATACTAATAAATAATTCAGAAAAATATTGATAGGCGCACAAAAGATCAAAACATAGGTACTAGCATGAAATATTCCCTGAGCTTGTAAGAAATGCTTTAAATTTTCGAAAATACAGTACCCCGGTGTTCCCAGAATTAGAATACGTAAATATGACGCCGCGAGAGTGTTAAGTTCTGGTTCATTAGGAATCAAATAATCAAGAATATACTGAGAATTAATCCAGAATGCCGATATAAAAATATAAACAAGCATTAATAACATTGTACAACGAAGAAAATTTAATCCGACGGCTCTATTATCACCACGTCCGTACGCTTGGGGGCATAATGTATCTAAACAAGTTGCGATCCCCTGAATTACAGCATACCCAGTAATATTTGCCGTCATTGCAGCCAGCGAGACCGCAGCTAGTTCAGTTTTACCAAGATGTCCTACCGAGAATACAGATGCTGTTGTCAAGGATTGTTGTAAAAGAAATGTTATAATTAGCGGTGCTGAATATTTTGTCAATACTCTTAATTCCTTTTCACTTGACGTTGAATCACGATCCCGTTTACCGAATAATGATTTACGACCCTTCCGAGATTTCTTTTTAGTTTTCTTGGATTCGTATTCATCGGGTATTGTCGCGAAGGAAGAAGAAGTAATAGATCCGTAATTAATCAATCCATTGTTGTTATTGTTGTTGTCGTGGATATTGAATGAATATACACTATTATCATCATCACCAAAATTTGATTCATCATTTGATTCAATTTCAGTCGCAGTATCACCACCATCAATAGGTTCTAATATCGTTCTACTAGCTAAATAATGTTAGAAAGTCATGACCCCCTAAAAATAAAGATAAACTTTTTACTTACCTCCTTTAACGGTTGAGGCAAATTTAGCACTTGATTTACCTAATGAACCTAATGTCATCTTAGGTACACTCGTTGACTGAAGTCCTTTTTTACCATTTTTACTCTTTCTACTTGGTATAAGCAATGGTTGACTATAAGAGTCCAGCGTCATTGTAAGGGGTTTTTTGTTATTTGGAGATATTGTCGTTAATGTGAAGTGAAAGAGTTGAGATTCAGTTATTGTATGATGTCCTGGGTGAGGCTGCTGACTAAGTGGGGAATTAAGGTTGAGGGACCATGGTCAGATTGTAGATGATTGCAAATCGAGATCGGAAAAGGATATTTATTTATTATACATATTATAAAAGTGAAGGTGAAGTTTGAACTAAGCATAACTTGTATGTGTAAACATAAATATCAACTCACGTTGGTCATAAAATGATTGTTAAGGCGAGCTAATAAGAGCTCATTCGTAGGAATAAGTGAGTATGAATTTGCATCGTTTGAACGTAGTACTCTTCGTAGGAGTAAATCATACTCACTCGTAGTCGCTTCACTCCTACTCATTATTCCGGCTATTCTCACTACGCTCGAATAGTTGGATGAGTTTATGCAAACACAATTTCCTCGGTTTCCATACCGCACAAAATACATTTCCTTCTAATATCACCCCCCACTACTTGAGTCTCCACTGACCATTGATGAACATGTGGACCATCATCACCTCTACTACCCCTTGTTATCGTTTGAGCTCTTGTCTTTTTACGCATTAATTTTAATTGATCCAAGAATTTTTTATCTCTACGTTTCTTTTTGGCATCAATTCTCTTTTGATATTCTTCGTCAAGTGCTTCTTCGGAACCCCATTTTGAAAAGGCGTATGTTTCAACTTGATATCGAAGGTAAAGCATCATATTACTATACGTTGATTGATGAGGGTTTGGTCTTTCCATATGAGGTAATAATTCTTCATCTTTCAGTTCAGCTAAAAAGAAAAAATAAAAAAATAAAAGCAGAACAATTAGCATTATAATAAAAAGAAAAGAAATACTAATATCTCATCTTCTCGCGACGCTCGAAGATTATTATCATTCTCGAAGGCTCGGGTACTCACGTTCAGTTAACAAATAATCAACTCTACATTCAGTTTTTGTTAATAATGAATACTTTTCAGGAAATTTTTCCTTACAAATTTTACAAACACGGCATTTGAAAAATTGAAATAATTTGATATCAATATCCCTTGAATTACAATCAAAACATTGTGGATTATCAGTAGGGTTCATTGACATTACTAGAAACGTTAGAATAAAGAATTAAAATTGGTAAATAAGCAAATGAACAAATATACTTACAATTACCCATATCGTGTTGTTTTAATTTCCATTCTTCTAATGATGATTGTCCATTGGGAGTTATTTCATCAGCGATGAATCCACCTTTTGTGTCGGTCATTTTTGAAAAGTCTGGATTGTTAGTATACGAATAATCGACTTAGTGAGAACGTGAATTCAATATCTCACGCATACCGATTCTCTCATCTCACCCATTCAATATAATCTCACTCAGACTTATGTCGTCGCTATGCACCATACTGGCTACATACCATAATCAATATACTTTTTCATTCTTGATGGGGGTTGTAATTTATCAATAGATGGAGTTGATATATTCCCTGATGTCTCCGCTCTTGCGGGTGGCGTTCTTGATATCTCCGTTCTATATGACCCTGTTCTAGATGGCTCGGTTCTTGACGGCGTTCTCTGGTTTAAACCATTCCTAGTAGCATCACGATTCGAATCTTGTTTAACCCTTAGCCTAGCCTGGGCGGCTTTTAATCTTGCCAAAGGATTTTTCTGAAAAGTTAGATAAGAATAAGAAAGTATATTTAATAGTATAATTGTGTCACTACTCACGTTATCATTCATTGTAGAGTATGTTAATTATTAACTCAAGCGATGAGAAGATGGGAGTTTTACAGTGGTGGGGCGTGGGGCGTGGGGCTAACCGTCCCCGCGGCTGACCGGATAGTCTAGTCGATATAGTCACTTCGGCTGGGAGTATTGCGGTTCCCACTAATGTGTTGTTCTCTCCCGGGAAATCGTCGATTTTCGCCAATCATTGATCTTCGCCCAAGCGTTATCATGATTTCTGCCGCGGACGTGGGGAGACGAGTGACCATTAATTCGCAACGCAGCTCAGTTTAAGCAATAGGCAGGGCCGATGTGACAATAAACGGCGATCCAGCTGGGAACTTATTGTTCGTCATTGAATAAATAAATAAGCATTTCAAATAAACACTATGCATTCTAAATAATAAACATTCTAAACCGAGTAAAGTTAAGATTGAGCCGAGAAAATTACCCTAAGCGGTGAATGCCACGTGAACTTTGAACCTTATCACATTCGGCGCTGCCGTGTTACGCTTGCCGCGGGAATCTGCTAAACATGAGGCGAGACGTAGCACTAAAGCGGGATTAAAGTGCGACTAACAAGGGGGCGCCGCACCATTGTCGCCGATTGGAGGGGTCTCTACGCCACGTTGAACGCAGATCTGGGCCTCATCTGCATGCAAAGTTAATGCACACTAGTGGGCGACACTAATGGGGAACCTCATTCGCTGGAAACCCGTCTGCCCCCCGCGAAGGGTATATATACCACGCAAAGTGCCCAAATATCATTCAATTTAAGGGTGTGAGTTGTGAGTTGTGATTGAGTTGTGATTGTTGTGATGTATGCGAGGGAAATTGAAGTATTTGACGCCGAATATGGTGATGAGGTATTAGCTGCTATGAAATCATCGGAGGTAATGACCATGCCCGAGGTTAAAAAGATGGATTTGCAACCAGAAGTTACTTGGAAAATGCGTCACGATACCGTTAATTATATGATTTTTATTCATTCAAATCTTAGATTAACTCCGCATACTCTCTTTGTCGCCATAAACTTACTTGATCGATACTCATCGAGAAGAATCATGCAACTCAAGCATAAGAATCTCGTGATTTGTTGTTGTGTTTCCCTCGCGGCAAAATACTTTGAGGAAAAGCGTCAATTACCCTCAGTGAGTACAATAATGAAATTATCCGGTCTCGACTTCTCCCAGACTCAATTTGCCGAGACTGAACTGCATATCTTTTCTACATTGAATTATATTATTGGTCACCCTAGCGCCGAAGCATTTCTTGATCTCATCCTAGAGGGTGAGTCCGTCGCCATTCGACACGTTGCAAGATATATTTGTGAAACTTCTCTTTACAATAGACAATTCTTAAATTATGGTTCAAGCTTTATTGCATATTGCGCCAAATTAATCGTCTATCATATTTATCGTAAATGCACTCATCATCTTACGAGTACAATTGAAACATTTACGAAAGATTTTCAATCGAAATTATGGTCCTGTGTTTCATTATTAATTAAATCATTACAAAAGCCACCATCTTATTTACATCTTAAATATTCTGATAATTTATTATCAAATGCATCAAAACTAGTTGACGATTATTTTAATCAGAGTAGTGGTTCAGGGATTGAAATTGCATCATTTGAGTTACCCACAACTTCACATCCAACAACACCGACGACGGCGACGACGGCGACGACGACGAATTCAACGACAACAACGCCGTCATCAATATCATCATCATCATCATTATATTCTTCACCGGCATCATCTTCTTGCATTTCTTTAAATTCTTTAGCTAGTTTATCTCCAACTTCGAGAATGACATTTCCATTGATTCCTTTGGTGGGCGATGGCGATGATGAGTATTTTGATAAAAACCATACCATGGCCGCCACCGTCGCCGCAGGTGGAGGTGGTTTTAACAACGGCTATAATGGTTTTAACACCGCCAATATCTACGGCCCTAGTGGCGGTGCTTCCTATAATACTGTCAGTGGCTTTGGATTGGGTGCCCCCGCTGGCAGATACAGAAAATCATCTCATACATCACGATACAAATATGATGGGTTAAGAAAATCTCGTTAACTAATTCATCTACTTAGAGGATTGATCGGTCAATGATAAATAATGATATTTCTATATAATTACCCCCCCCCTCTCGGCACACAATTATTTATTAACATTATTTATTGCATTTATTTATTATTATTTTATATTAAAACTCATGGAGCGACATGAGCGCCCTATAAGTAGGAAATAAATGGCCACCCCGTAAGTACGCAATATGAGTATGATCTATATTATATGAATATAATCTATATTATATGAATATGATCTATGAAATTTTATTTATTTATTTATTTAATATATTACATTCAAATTATATAATGTACTCATAGAGCGAAACTATATGAGTACTCTGAATAAGTAGGTACTGCATGGCCAAGTCGCTCCATGAGTACACTTCTCACTCACAAATCGTTATGATCAAGCGAGTTCAGAAAGCAAACCAGCCAATCAACCCAACACCAAAACAAACAGCACCACTCCACCAAACTAAATCATAATTAATTGTACCTAACTTAACCGCTGTAGTTTTATACTGGTTATCTAATGATCTTCTAATTTTCTTTGAAACTGATGATGGTGTTGCAGTTGGGGCTGTGGACGAAGCCGTCTCATTATCCTCACCAGTAACGGTAGTAACTGGATTCATTGTGACTGTCGGCAACATCATTGGGGGAGAATAAGCTAAATACAAAGGCATAACAGGCGAACCATCAAATTGATATAAATTTAATCTATACCTACCATGATAAGAATCAATTTGAGTATCCCATTTCAAGAAAACTTCAGTTTGATTATATCTGGTGTATGACGATACACCATCATCATTACAGGGATCGGATAATAATTGTCTACCATCGACAATGAATGGTGTGAGGATAAGTGTATTATTGTCTAATAACTCATATGTACCATGTTGAAATATAAGTGCAGCCGCTGGACAATCGGGTGATCTAGGGTTAGCAGTTATCTGATATATAGCCTCCTCCCAGAATCCATCCTCAGTGAATGAATATGAAATGCCCGGTAATGATGGTTCAATCAATAATTCGTCGACAGGGTCGTAGAAATCGGGGCCAGTGAATACAGCATTAGATTTGGATGACCATGTTCCAGCGAGCGATACAACGTCGCATAGTACGTGAGTAGCTAGTAGTAGTTGTAATAGTAAATAAATCATCATAAACAACTGAAACGACTGAAACGACTGAAACTGTGATGTCGAGTTGAAGTTGATGATGTTACGTTAAATGCATAGAGGCTGTGTTTACCCGGACGAAACAGTCAATACTGGACGCAATACTCAACGGAGAGAACGAACTCATGACAATGCTTATTTTAGGAAGCGAATGAGCATTGAACATATTGAATATTAATATATACGTATTGTAATATATATATACGTACATACATATATACATATATACATATATACATATATACACGAAACGTACCAATCCTCCTTATCTACATTCACGCTTTAGTGAAATCATACTTTCTCTCAAGAACATAAAATATCCGATCAAATAGTTCTTTCATTACATTCTCGTTATACTCTCATTTTTCTCTCAATGCTCCTTTGAATCCTTCACTCCAATCATCAACTGTAATCTTCATTATAATTCTCAACACACTCGCTCATCCATCCCCTATTGCATCAGACTCACTCCCGGGTAACATCTCCAGTTCGGACGTTGTTCTTACAGCTTAATTAATCACTTAATATATCCTTATTGATTTATGGACAATATTGACATCATCATCACGGTTAATCGACAATGGCCCTTTTGAAATCCAAAACCATCGCTGAACCCGAGAATGGCGGTAATCAGTTTTTACTTCGATTCATTGATTCTGATACATTTACCCTCTATCATTGTATTTATTATCTTGAACGGTATGCCAAAAATATTGGTATTCATTTCCACTTGTGTCAAAAAGTTAGATCATACCCTCGTGATGAGATCGAATTCTTCTTACCTCAATTAGTTCAATTATTAGTAACGGTTAATACAAAATCAATGGCACTTGAGGATCTTTTATTAGATTTATGTATGGAAAATACTCATTATTGTCTATTAACATTTTGGCAATTACAAGCTAATTTATCAGAAATGTTTGATGATTCAGAGTCTTTCGGGTTCCAAGTGTCAAGAAGAATGTTTAATCGTCTTCAATATTTGCTGTTTAACGTTGGTGAACCACCGTCAACTCATTTCCGTGAAAATGCTGTACCGGCAATTGTTTTAGCGTCAGCTATTGCCGGTGTGGTGGGATGTCCCGGTATAATGGGTTTGGCTGGTCCAATTGCATATTCTCAAGGTCGTAAGGAAAAATCAAGAACTTTTCATATTTTACCTAAATTAAGTAGAAGTCGTTCAGAGTCATTAGGGAATAATGATAAACCTGTATCGTCGTCTACTCCCGCATCACCACAATTAAGTAGAACATCATCAGTGTCATCGGTGAGATCGAATAACCCTAGTTTGCACAAGTCTTCTCTTGGTATTGTTACAATGGCCGATGGTACAGTTGTGGATCCTACATCGGCTCATCGGTTTACGACTCAACATGAAACTTTATCCCTTCCCGATTTAAGACGCAAGACAGCAAGTCTTAATGATATCTTTCTCACCGACGATGATGGAAATGAATTAGACGATGATGATGATAATGATGAAAATAACGAAGACTCATTCAATGAAAATAATTATAACTATAATAACAATTATACTCAATCGGTGTCATCATCACCGTTTAGATCAAGATACTTTTGGAATGAAAATAAACAAAAGAGTAAAGTCAAGGCTTTGAAAACTAATTATTTTAATTGTGAAACTCAATTTGTTACCGCTTTACAAACTATTTCAACTCATCTTTTGAATGTACCCAAGAAAGCCCGATTATCCTCACTTCGAGTCGAATTAGCAATGTTAAATCAAGAATTACCCGCCGAAGTCGATATCCCCGTCCTTTTATCATCCGACACTAATCAACGTAACCTCGGACCACGTCGTGAGGTTCATCATAAAATATTAAGAATTTCACCCGCTGAAGCAACGGTACTTAATTCTGCTGAGAGAGTACCTTATTTATTATTAATTGAATTTTTAACCGATGGATTCGATTTTGATCCCTCATCAAAGGCTAATAAGAAGTTAATTAAGGAAAATAGAGATACTAGGTATATCTTTGATACTCATTCATCTAAGCGGAATCCATTTTTAAGGGAATTTCAAAAGTCGACATATAAGAGTGATACTGAGAATGAAAATGATGACGGCGAAATTGACGACGACGATCAAATTATAATAGATAAAATTAGAGCAGGTAATAAGAAAACCGCAGCTCATAATATGTTACATAGTACTGAGGGTACTGATATGGGTGATATTACAATGAGAGCATTACATAATAAGGATAAATCAGTTGAAATTGAAGTTGCCGAGAGATTGTCGGGAATTGATTTAACTGACGGGGTAGCGGGTGTCGCTGCCCCATCAATAGGATCACGTATCGCATCCGGTGCATCATTAGCATCACCATCATACAAGACATCACAAACTGCTTCCTCAACTGACGTCTCTGGAATCGCTACTCAAATGAGAACCGCTGCAATCATGCTTACCCAATTAGAAAGCACAGCCTCAACAAAATTATCCAAGACTGAAATTGCATCAATTAGGGATAGAATTATTGCCAATATGCAAACTATGGAAGAAATGACAGTATTGGCTGATTCTGATGATGTTGTCGTAGGTGGTGCAGGTGAAAGAAAATTAGAGAATGATTTGAAAACAGGTGGTATGGTTACCGATGATCCTTCAGCGACAAACTTGGGTGAAGATTGGAATCATAAAAAGGAAAGAATTCGTAGATCATCACCCTATGGTAAGTTGAAAAATTGGGACTTGTGTTCAGTCATCTTTAAGACTGGTGATGATCTTAGACAAGAGGCTTTCGCTTGTCAATTAATTCAAGCATTTCAAAAAATTTGGCAAGATGCGAATGTACCAGTTTGGGTTAAAAGAATGAGAATTTTAATTACAAGTGAAACCGCAGGGTTAGTTGAAACGATTACAAATGGTATTTCAATTCATTCAATTAAAAAGGCAATTACTAATGCGTCAATTGCTGCTGGTACAAATCCTAAGGGCACAATCGCAACATTGACCGATCATTTTAAAAAGACATTTGGTGATCCCGATAGTGAAAAGTATAAAAACGCCCTTGATGGGTTCGTACGTTCACTTGCAGCTGCTTCAATTATTTGTTACTTACTACAAATTAAGGATAGACATAATGGCAATATCTTACTTGATAATATGGGTAGAGTTATTCATATTGATTTTGGTTTCCTTTTATCAAATTCTCCAGGTAATGTAGGATTTGAAGCCGCTCCATTCAAATTGACCAATGAATATGTCGTGTTAATGGGTGGTATTGATTCAGAATATTTTAAATTATTTAAAGACTTGCTAAAGCAGGCATTCAAGGCCGTACGTAAAAATTCTGAATCAATTCTTATCCTCGTTGAAATGATGCAACGTGATTCAGCATTACCATGTTTCTCTTTAGGTCCTGCTACAGTTGATCAATTAAAGCAAAGATTTCATTTAGGTGTTAGTGATAGTGAATTTGATAGCTTTGTTGAAACTTATCTCATTCAAGGCAGTATTGGTTCTCGCTACACTTGGTTTTACGATGAATTCCAAAGACAAACTCAAGGTATCCTTCCTTAAACTATGAGCGAAGCGGAGAATGATGAGTGTGCGAACCAGTTAAATCTGATTTATAAAAGTATTAACCTTAATATATAAACAATAATTTAAATAAAAACTTCAGATATACACATCAATCCAATTCCCAATTTTTAAATTTTCTTGTAATCTTTTCTTGAAATCTTTTGATTTATCCTCATTAAGACCGTTAATGCTAAGTTCATTCAACGAACTCCATTTAGTCCATAACGGATCATCAATCGTATTAAAAATCCAATTACAATCATCTAGAATAAGATATTTCAAATGTAATGTTATTTTCACCATTTGTTTCATGTAAAATAATATATCATTAGCATCAGTCATTGGCCATCCTGAAAGATTTAAAATCTTCAATTTTGGTCGTGACTTCAATAATTTCATAAGTTCCTTCCATAAAATTGATGGAGTCATGAATGTATTATTCACGGTAGGATATGCTAGTGATAATGAAGTTAAATTTGGGATGATTTCGTTAGTTTCCATTCCTATTGTTTCCCATGATTCTGGTAATTTTTTATTCTCCTCACACGAATCTGTTAACAATGAAACTACATTTGATATTCTCAATGATTTATTCACCGCATACGATAAATCAATCGATGTTATCCCATGAGCCTCCTCATCTGTCTCCAATGCACCAAGAATCATTTCAAATGACAAAGAATCAATTCCCTGAATAGTGTAAACATTTATATAAGTCATTAACGTCACTAATGATGATTTCGATAATATTTTTGTGTAAATCCCTAAATACCTTTCATGTTCATCCCAATACTGAGCTATACTTTGAAAACATAAATGCTGAAGACTTTCTTCCCCCGGAAGATAAGAATTATGAGGAATATTATGTAACGATCTTTTATGTTGATCAACGGTTTTATTCTTATAAATGTCCTCTTTCTCCTTATCATTGCATTGCTTTAATTCAGGTAATCGCCAACTTAACGGGGGCGGTGGTCCAGCACATAATCGTCGATTAGGATCTCTAGGTAACGCAGGAATATGGCTAACTACTCTTATCCCATCAGATCTATAATAATCTGATGGTTCGAAATATTGTGCAATTTCGGGCGGTACAATTTCTTTAGGTCTTACAATAACTGATTTTCTACCCGATGAATTACCATTTAAAATTTCACTAATTGATAACGATGGTTTTTCTGTCTTTGACAAAGATGGAGTTTTGAATTCGGAGTATCGTTTTGTTAGAACTTGTGTGTTTGTTTGCTTCTTTTTTACCATTGAATCTTATGACGGTATCATGATGCTCAAGCCGTTGCAGGATGGCTGATGAAGCCGCATAACAATTGGGATTTATAGATAACGATTTAATCCACAGCTAAGTCAGGAGTAGGAGTGAATTTTTAATCTTTTACTATGAATAATTCAAAAGAATAAAACTCTGCGTAAAAATCAATTGTAAAGAAATTATTGAAAAAAACAAAAATCCGCAACAATTAACTCAAAAAACAGGCAAAAAGTGCGACCGACGCAGGACTCGAACCTGCAACCTTTGGTACCGAAAACCAATGCGCTAACCATTGCGCCAGCCGGCCGTCAATTATTAAAATTTAAAGCTGTTTGTGATCTATATTCACTATAATTCTCTATGAACTAAAATAAATGCTTTAATGATTTAATGAAGTATATACATAAAATTACTGATCTAATTTACTCTCATTTCTTTTATTGAGATGCAATACACGCTAAATAACATATAACGTTACAATGGTAAAACTTATAACTCAATCAACGCAGGCTCTTCTTCTGGAGTTTTCTTATCTTGAGTGGACTCAACCGAGACCGACTCCTGTGCCTGTATACCATTATTATAATTTGTCGTTGGGAGATAAGAGGGCGCATTTCCATTATTCAAGACAGTTGGTTGGAATTGAGATTGAAAAGCGTTGCTACTACCATTTGGTGAAAAATTAGGAGCAGAGGGTGCAGACGCTTCGTAATCATTGTTGGAAGAAAATTCTGGCGCTGAAATATTATAGTAATTAGCATATTGCAGTTGATTCGAACCGTAGTTTGTGTAAGGCTGTTGTGGATGCTGGCCAGTAGGATGAGATGATTGTCCAGGTGTTGCCATATTATGTCTTCCATAGGTCATTGAAAGACTGTCTTCCAACAACTTATCATAGTATCGCACCACTGTAGATAGTTTTGCATGCATATTTACTAATTTATCATACTTTGAAATATCAGTAGCCAAAGTTCTGGCTAGTTTCGGTCTCAAATTTCCTATATTATCATAGAGATCCTGTATTTTACCTTCTTGGAGAATAGTCCCTGATGGCGCTTCTTGTAACCTACTAATCAGAGTTGAAAATAAATGAATATTTTCTTGTTCAACTGATGTAATTCCATCTTTACTAGCTTGCATCGTTGAGGTCCCAGACGTGTTATTAAGATAATTTTGTGATGATGAGCCGTTAGAACTTCCACTGTATATATTCGGTACTGACGATGTCGTGAAGGAAGATGTATCGTATAATCCCTGAGTCGCACTAGAGTTATTATGAGATAACATTGAAGACTGTCCCATTTCCCTCAAACTTGCTTCAATTGCCGCTTTCATTTCTTCATCTTCTTCGGAATTGTCATTATTTGATTTGGAAACACTGGGTTGAGAAAAATTCGTTACTGGCGCTGATATGTTACCGGTAGGGATTGGCCTCGTTTCTCTTAAACTCAGCTCGATTACTCTCTTCAATTCTTCATCTTCATCATTCGCGTTGGTGTTATTATTGACAGTAGCAGGATATATATGCTTTGAAGATTGAATGGCTGCCGATGAGGAATGTTTTGAACTATGAGATTTGAGCTTTTTGTAGCAAGGATCACATACCCTAACTGGAACGTTAATACCTAAACGGGGTAACGGAATAGTATTCATACTGCAATTATTACAGAAAACACCACCACAGTTTCTACAATGATGTTTTCTACTGACAAAGGAAAACTGACTGTTACATTTTAAACAGTTTTCAGAATCAGTCCATTCGGGGGGTGCCGATGAGTCAATAAAGCTTTGACTGATAAGTGTGGGATTAGGAAATGCAAATCCATCTTCTTTGAGTGTATTGTAAACCTTTTCAACATAACTCAACTGTGACTGCCCCTTGAAAGCAATTGCCCAGGTTTGAATTAGTTCCAAGGCCAAAGTTTTAACGTCATCATTCGGTGCACCTGAATATGGCGTAAGAATATTGATTAATGTATCCATAAACTCTCTCGTAGCGATTTCAATCAAAAAATGAGTTCCCCCATTTTTCACACAAGTATCGAGTAAATTTAACGTGGCTAATTGAACATTGGGATTAGTATGAAGTAGTCTTCTTTTTAGTGATCGCATTGCATCCTTTGGTGGAACGGTTTTACTGCGAATAATATCACTGATTTCAAGATTTAACGCTAAGTTCTGATCGCCCGAGGGCAATGACTCGGATGTAGCATCGGCTATTTGCTGATCAATAGATACAGAACTTGAGAACCAAGACATTCCGTGTTTATTTTATGAGGTATATCTTATGGCGGCGTGAGTCAAACTAATGAACTTGGTATAATGTGGCGAGGACCGATAAATAGGAGTAAGGTCGTCGAAACCGTATCACCCAATCAGCCGCAGGTTATCTGGTCAACCAACTACAATATGAATAGATCAACAATAAAAATAGATAAAAATTAATAAAAAAAATTTGATCAATTCTTCTATAAATAACTAGTTAAAATAATAAAATTATGATTGCATCGTGTAAGGTATGCTGGAGAAAGAAAAGACTCATCTTCTCTTGATGTTTTTATTCCAAGCTTCGATAAAATCCCTCTTGCCTTGAATGTTTAAAGAATCGCCAACCTTTCTAATTTTGCCTACTCTAGTTATAGAATCAGAAATATCGCACATAATATCCTTCGTAGAATCAGGATTAATAGCATCAGCCACGCGAAATCTAACACTCCAACCACTAGATTGAGAGATCAAAGTCCAACCCCAAAACAAAAGATTAGTGGGAACGGGGGTACTAATATTAGGAGGATTATACTTGATTGCCACGGGGTAAACCTTTAAAATAGGTGGTACTACCAATTCATTCTTCGACAGGGGAATAAAGGGCAAAAGAGCTCCTCCGCTTGATGTAGTACCTTCCATGAAAATCACGACAGTTTTATTAGCCTTAACAGCTTTTGCAATAACATCTTCTAATTTATATTCAATAGAATCTTTCTTCAGGCCGGGTACTGATACTGCTGCCTTCATAGCATCAAAGATACCGAGTGGGGTAAAGGTTGTCGAGGAAGTAGTTTGTTTAGGAACAACAAAGACAGTATCGTACATAGTCGCATAAATGAGAGGATCTAAAGGTGATGTAAAGTTTGAAATAATAACGTCACCAGATTTAGGTAATTTACCGATGAATTTTTCACTTGATACTGATTTCCTGATCCCTTCAACGCCGATTTCCCACCACCAGAGACCAGCTACGAATAAGATTGTAGATAGTGATAATTTCTTTGTGATCGGTACCCATTGGAAAATTAGAATATGTAGGAATAAGAGAAGAATGATGAATGGAATTCTTGCAAGTCCTAAGATTAGACTAATCGGGATGTCAATAATTGCGCCGAAAGTACCGGCCGACAATCCATATGATTTGGATTTAGGATGAGGTAAAAATGGAGCTATACCCGTACCGTTATCGCGCCATTTTGAGAATTTTTCCATTGCTTTTATATTTTTATTCTCAGACGCTGTCGTTCAGTTTCGCTGAAAGGAGGTGTCCAAGAGATTCCATTCACTCTAATCTAGTAGAGGTTAGGGTTTAGGTTATGTTTTGTGAGTGATTTGAAAAAATCATTATCTTGGAATATATAAGACTGAGGTTCAAAATGAATTAATAAAAATTCATTAGTTTAAGTTTCAGAATAATATTGTTGGAAGGTTTATAAGAAGGAACTGGAATTAAAATTGGTAATATAGGGGAAATGGCGAGTGATCCAAAAGAAAAGAAGAGAACCTTGGCCAGTTTATGTAATATCCATCCAAACATATAGGTGTAAATGATGGCCATTCATATCAAACTTTAATTATAATAAGAAAAGCTGGGAGGGAAGTTTCACTGTATATTCTTACAAATATTTATTTTGCCGGCCTCGAGTCTTTTTGGAGAAAGCTGCGTACCGATCAATCACCCACGAAGGAGTCTTACGGAGTGATCAGATTGAATTAATCCCTTCTTATTCTTTTCGTAGACTTATTCTATTAGGGGCTATCGAGAGTAGCCAAGAAGTAGAAAAGGTCGGTGGATCTATAAAAAATAAACAGGAAAATCAATACAGCTGACGTAATACCAAGAAAAACCAGTTTCTATCTATAGTGAATAAAATATAAAAAGGAAACAAAATCCGAAATAGTTTAGTGGCTAGAATTTGCGCCTGTCAGAATTTAACATTCAGCACGCGTGGGACCGGGGTTCAATTCCCCGTTTCGGAGATTTTTGCTTTGATGATCCAATTTAAAGATTTTCAGACGTTAGACTGCATAATTAGTATTGATGATATATCTTTGTTCTGAGCTCTTTTTTGGTTGTTTCAATAATAAATTGTGTGTTGAAGTTTAAATCTTATTCATGGATTGTGGTCTACTCTTTTTATGAATTGGAACGTTTATATTGCACTCTGAAAAATGCATCATTTGAAGAAAAATAAAGGCAGAGAAAGATTTCGTTCGGTAACAAGTATGTTCTGTTTCATGTGCATAATTGTGTATACTAAGTACATTTTTCATAGTGTAATTAAGTGTTGTATTATTTTGTAAATAAGCTGCATATTGTAGTTCTTTTTGTAGTTCAATTTCTTTAACCTCTCTATGGTAGTGTTTTATTTTCCCTTTCTATAAGAGTATATATATATATATATATATTTATTTGAAATAAACCAAGTCAATTGGCCATCGATGATACTGGTAATGATAAGAATAATGGGAAAGATTATACTTGTGGTTATGACATTTTTTTGTGTAGTATGCTGACATAAAGATCGGTAGGTGTCACGCCAATAAGAAGGCCCCAAATTTAGCTTACTTTATGTACCAGAATCTAAACCCTGACTTCTAACTGCCAGGGTCATTATGAACATAAATGCTAGTAAGATGTTAATCTAGTATAGTTTTTAAGTTTATTTAAAAATACATGGAAAAAAGGAAGAAAGAAAATTGCCATACTAGGAACTTTCTGTCTGAAAATAGGTAGTTGTGTTAAAATAGTAAAAAAAGAGTTATATGCAAAAGAATTTAAACTTTAAGGAAAAAAGAAATAAATAGGCCTAGAAATATATATACCCTTTCTGTTACCATCTTTTGAGAAGAGTGGGTTTATCTGTGGTCATATAACTTTTATTTTTTCAGAGAAATGTCAAAAAAAAACTAAATATTTACAAAATAAAGACATATTTCAAACAGAATAGAATAAATATACAAGAGGTAAGGATGGCTGGATAAGTTAAGGTGGTTCACTAATATGAGTTTACAAGAATCATCGTCTTTCAAAATCTCTAGCTTGTAAGTTTCTGGTCATAGCAGGTAAAGCGATTCTAATACCGTCCATTTCCTTGGTCATGACGATTTGGCAGCCCAATCGAGAGGTTTCGGTAAGACCGAAGGCTAAATCTAACATATCATTTTCATCATCATCAGGTTCTTCGAGCTTTTCGTAAAATTCAGGATCGACGATAACGTGACAAGTTGAACAGGCACAACTACCACCACAGGCACCTTCCATATCCAAATTATGAGCTTGAGCGATATCCAATAAGTTATCACCTTCGGCGACTTGAACCCGGATTTGCTCGCCTTCCTTGGTGATGAATGTAACATTAATTTCTTCACCGGGGTTGGGTTTATGAATGTGGCCATGGAAAGCGGGCACAGAAGAAGTGAATGATCTCATAGCGGTAAAACTAGGCGAGGACACAACCTTACTAGAGTTCCATAATGAGCCCACCGTGCGACGACAGGCTAGCGAGTTAATAGAGCGTGATAATAATCGGGCCGACATCGAATATATATGATACAGCGTGAATGTTAATCTCTATATTACAAGAAAACGCCGGAAATAATAATTAAAAATGGGAAAAATGACCGATTCAGGAGGGGTGACTAAGCCCGTTGCCTCTCCTTTCTGGTTGTCATATATATTTATATATACAAATGATCGCCATTTTTCCATATTTAGCGGCACAAAGTGGTATGAGGGTCTTGAGTATGCATGAAACTCTATACAGATATAATCATAAACAAAATATTAATGTATTCCACCGACTGCCCTGATCAAAGACACAATCATTGTTCTTCTATATGGAGCCTTATCTCCGGCACTTTCTAAAGATCTATCCCATCCGGGTAATGAGGCGCTGTTAGTCATGTGATCAGCTAAACCCAAGGCATGGGTTCGAGTCCGGCTTGCGATAATAATAGAAGTTGTTATTGTATCAACTAATAGGAGGTTTTCTATTGTTTCTCTCATTTACACGATACTTATTCATTCAATATGTCCAGCTTAGACCCACCAAGTGATTTATTTGCCAGTTACGAGTCTGATTTCAATCTGCTTTATACTGAAATTGGTCAGAAGCTCGATAGCGATTTCGCCGCTGCCACCACGCCAGAGAGTAAGAAATCAATTCTGAGGTCTCTAGAACGATCAGTAGACGAAAGTGATGAAATATTGGATCAGTTGTCTATTGAAGTTCAGAATATTAGTACATCTCGTCGAGCTAGTTATAACACTATTATCCGAAAATATCGTAAGGATATTGAAACTATCAAGCGACGAGTCAAGGATCTTGCCGCTGAAACCGATAGAGCTGAATTGTTCGGTAATAGATACCAAAACTCCGCTGGTGAAAATTCATTAGATAATGATATATCTCTAGATCAACGCCAGCAATTATTATCTGGTCAAGCTAGTTTGGATCGTAGTTCTCAGAGATTGAGGGATAGTCAAAGAATTGCTAATGAAACTGAAAATATTGGTGCTAGTATCCTAACCGATTTAAGGGGTCAAAGAGAGCAGATAGTAAATGCTAGAAATACCTTACTTGAGGCTGATGGCTACGTCGATAAGAGTCTTAAGACACTAAAGACTATGGGCAGAAGAATGGCGGCTAATAAGTTAATCACTTATGCTATCATTGCCGTTTTGATTATTTTAATTCTGTTGGTCCTATACAGTAAGTTTAATTAGTTTAATTTGATTTGGTCTTTTTATTCCTATACATTTGATCAAATAAATATATCTCATTATGATCTTTCAAGCTATAAATTAACAGTAAATATTTTTAATTGTACTATTATTTTTGCTTATTTGTCAGTTTAAGTGCTTTTCTTCTTGCGGTATCTTGATATTCTAAGTAAACGCAATATATACAACGGTAGAATTTAATAAATAATGGAAATCTTAGCACCAGCAGTTATAGCCCAGGCATTGGTACTGCCGTTCATTTCATTTCAAGTAAAACTTTCAAAATTTGGTCTATTTCCGGTTTAAAATCATATGAATCAAACATCTCATCGTTATCTGCTTCAGCGACACCGTGAGTATTCATATTCAATACTAAAAGTTTATCACCTCTTTTGAATTCCACCTGATTACCACGTCTAATTCCCAAGTTAATGTTATCATTATTATTGGGCGAATTATGATTGGCTTTATTCAAATAAATGACAATATCAGGATGGGGTAATCCTCTTAAAAGATTAGCATTAGATGTCCATTGTTGAGCGTACACGGATCCTCGCTTAGAACTTGAAGAGGATCCAGTGTTTGAAAAATCAATAGTCGAAAGTTCTGCGAGTTCATCAGCAAGTGCCAAGAGATACCCACCCATGATTACGTTTGAAGATTTTGTAATTTCTGATAAATTTGACGCTATCTGATGTAAAGTTGAAATTTTCCACATCTTGAGCGCGAATGAATCAGTTAAAAAATTTGGATAACTTGAAAATTCTTTAGGAAGATGCATAATTTCAAGTAAATAATCCTTTGCTGATGATTTGGACTTTGACTTTGACTTTGTTTCATTGTGGTCTTCTTCTTCATCGGTTGGTTGATTAACAAAGATACCGTTTTGAAACAATACTTTGGAATTTTTCAACTCAATATAAAGTAATTTTGAGAATTGATAAATCAAATCATAGTTATTACCCTCGATTGAGATAAAGGACTTTCGATTAATATTTTCTGGGTTTTCTCCATCATTAGTATCGGTAGTATTGGTTAATTTATTCAAACTCGGTAATCTATCGCACATCAAGGATAATGCTTCAACCTTTTCACGAATACTTAGTTCATGATGATTAAGTTCAATGGAGCTCGTTGAATTTGAATGTGAGTTTTTAATAAACCCAACATGATCAGATGATGCCGATGTTTCACGTTCTAGTTTTACTTCAACTGCCTTATAATCGGTATTTTCAGATGTACTCGATTGACGACTGTCAGCCCTAGATGTGTCAGTGGCAGTTACAGTTGCGGGCTCGGGATTAAGCATGAAACGATCATCAAGTGTTCTAGAAGAAGCACTAGTAGGAGTAGCATCGGGAGTAGCATTTGCTGATTTCGTTACTCTCATAACTTTATCTTTATACTGTTGTTGTTGTTTTACTGTATCATCATCATCAATGGGTTTCGGTTTGATAGGCGAAATTTCACGATCCTTAGTTTTATCCTCGGCCTCTGGTGAGATATCAGGATCAGAACGATCATACTGAATTTGATGCTTTAATGGATGAGAATATGTTCCAGTGGAATCTCCTGTACTACTGGCATTAGCAATAGAAGCATTTCGGTACCCCATTACTCCTGCGGCGCTCGCACTAGAGCTAGTGGGACCCAAAGGATCATAGTAAGATGATATACGACGACGTTTGGATTGATCAAGGAGCCGTTCCTTTTCCTCTTGATCGATATTAAACGATGAGTATTTTGGAAAGAATGATCGTCTAGCACCCCCACCCGAGGTTGAGGCTTCAAAACTGAATGATGATGATGATTCATTAGAACTCGGCTGCATCGCTGATGAAGATGTCGCCATCGAGGCTGATCCTGGCACTGAAGAGCCCGGTTGTGAACCCATTGAAGAAACTTGAATTGACATTTTTCTCTGATCACCGCCACTACCACTGCCACTACCTCTATTAATTCCAGGTAAATTGATTCCATTTGAATCTGATTTATCCGAATCTTCCATATTTTGATTTTGATTTTGATCATTATCCTGGTGAGTCTTACTATTAGGACGACTGAAGAACCCATCAGTTGGCCTAGGTACAATTGGCGGTAAATGAGGTACCGATGATCTACTCGGTGTTACCTGATTAGCCATGTATTGCTTTGCCGACATTGTCATAGTACTGATGTCAGGCGCTGAAGATGATCGGTCTAATGGATATGCCGATGTATGCGGTGGTGGTGGTTGATGATGGAATGCAAAATTCGTCATTAATTGATGTGGAGGTGGAGGATGATAATGTGGATGTTGGAGATTCGACTGTTGTTGTTGTTGTTGAAAATACATTGCATATTTATCATTCGAATCATAAGAAAATGATAGTTGAGCTGACACGGTAGAAAACGATGATTTTGATGAGGCAATTGATGAATTTCTCGAAAATGATGAGGCAACCGATGAATTACGACTGTCAATTATGCTAATAGAAGGTTGTCTATCTACCACGTTAGTAGTGGTAATCGGCGATGCAAATGATGAAGAATTAACGGCATTATTAGGAGGAATTATCTCAGTTGGATGATCATTGGTTTTACGGATAGCCAATTCCGTGGCTGCAGCGGCTGCAGCGGCAGCGACAGCAAGTGCCTTTTGATCCTTGAGTTGTTCCCTCAATTGTTCCCTTTGCAATTCCTTTTGTTCTTTCAATTGTTCTTTGTGTTCTTTCAATTGTTCTTTCTGATCTCTGCTAGTCTTCTTTGATGCTCTTCTTGGTTGATAACGATAATCAGGAAATCTCTCTAAATGAGACTTTTTCTCTTCATCACTAAGTTGAATCCAAAATTCTTTCTCCTTTGCCGTTAAATTACGCCATTTTTCACCAATAATCTTTGAAATTTCTGGTGAAGTTTTACCTGGGTTATCAGCTACAATAATAGAATGATAATGTTGTCGGTATAAGATAAAGGCATTACGAGGTCGGGGAACTCGAATGGTACTGGTAACATTACTCTTACCACTATTCGAACTCAATGTCACCGAATTACCGCCAGACATTACACCAGTTGTGGCAACTCCCAAGTTCTCGTTTATAGTGGAGAAAACGGGTTTAGCATTCATAGGCGTGTACATAGAATGATGATAAGCATAAGATTGATTTGGTCCAGCGGTCAGTCGTGGTTGAGGCAGTTGTGACTGTGGTTGTGATGGTAATGGTAATGGTGGTTGCTGCTGCCTTTGTGGAGGATGAGATATTGTCTGTTGAGAACCGTGTGAAATTGAATGAATGTGAGCATTCGGCAGCGTTGGTGAGTTACTTAATGAGGGATTGTTATTTTCAGAAGGTTGAGCATAGTATGGTGAAGAATTTTCAGTGTTAGGTAAATAGTGGGTATGAGCAGTAGGGTGGTAATTCACATGCGGCTGTGTTTGAAGAGGTTGATGTTGCTGTTGTTGTTGTTGTTGTTGTTGTTGTTGTTGTTGTTGTTGTTGTAGGTGTTGTTGCTGTTGTTGCTGTTGTTGCTGTTGTTGCTGTTGTTGCTGTTGTAGGTGTTGTTGCTGTTGTTGGTATTGTTGGTATTGTAGGTGTTGTCGTTGCTGTTGCTGTTGTTGCTGTTGTTGATGTTGTTCGTGATGTTGTTGATGTTGATGTTGTTCGTGAAGCTGTTGATGTTTATGTTGTTCGTGATGTTGTTCGTGAAGCTGTTGATGTTGATGCTGTCGTTGTAGCTGTAGCTGCTGCTGTTGCAGCTGATTATTCTGCTGCGGTGTCTGAGTCTGCGGTGATTGAATATGGTGAAGGTGATGCTGCGATTGCTGGGGATGAAGATGATGTTGAGTAGATGTTTGCGGTTTAGGCGGTTGACCTGGATAAACGTTCCTCGTCGGGTTAGCAACTGGGGCATCGGAGTGTGATGAAGACGGATAGGAAGGTGCTGAATAATGATGCGTAGGCGTCATATGAGACAAATAAAAATCCGAGTGAGGCGGTGGTGGTGGAGGAGGAGGAGGAGGGGGAGGCGCCACAGAATGTGATAAATTGTGTGAAGGATATGGTTGAGGGTAAGAATGAGAATAAGAATGAGGATGAGAATAAGAATGAGATGGATGATGTTGGGGCAGGGGTAGCGAGTTATTGTTTTTCGATCCAGACTCTGATAAAGATGCTGGGGATTGTAGCGGCAGCTGAGGTGAACGAGAGTTCTGATTCAAATTAGGCGGTATCAGCGTCGACGTAGAGGCAGATAAAGGCAAATCGCTCGAATCAGGACCTAGTGTAGACCTATAAAACGATGATGGCCCCTGCAAAGAATTTGAATGACTTGTCAGTGGTTGACTACTAGGGTTTAATATGCTATTTCTATCTTTTTCACGTATTTTTTCATTGTCGTTATCAATATTCTCTTCATTATTTTTATCATTACGCTTATCACTGTGATTCGTATCACAATTATTCTTATCAATTATGCTATTATTAGGATTCCGAAGTGGGGTTGGGACATTGTGAATGGAGCTCATGATATGGCTACGGCCCGGTTCGGAGTAGTTTGATCCAGACAGCGGTTCTATGCTGTTTTTCCGACCAGAGGGATGAGATGGCGGATGGTCATCGCGTGAAACAACGGAGGAATGTGTAAATTGCGATGCTGACGCGGATGCCAGTGCGGATGCTTCATCGGTAGTCGAATTGGATCGGTGGAGCGTATGAACAGGATGAAGACGCATTCCTAAAGTAAACAAAGACCACCTCGACAGTTGTGCGTTGGATACCGGATGCGTAACTACGATATAGTTGATCTAAATGGTGAATGGTGGAATTGAAACTGATAGCAATGCGAAGCTGGCGCGTGGGTGGTGAAAAAAACGGCGAGTGCCGATGGCCGACGCACTCTCAAACTGCTCGCTGAGGAAAGCGAAGTTTCGTATTTTTGGGGTTTGTGCAGAGCGCCGCATGCACTTTTAATCCTCCATGTGCAGGAAAGAGGGCCGCATGCGCCCTAAGTCCCAGCGAGCGGTGTATGATTAGCTAATAACTGACTATGAGAGTTTCTGCAACACAGATCCTCTTTCAGATCGGTCTCGGTTAAATGCGGGCTTATTGGCGCTGGAACGCAGTCCGCTATGGATTGTGGATGGGTAATAGCGACCTTTGGTAATGGATTGTGAGAGGGCAGTATGAGTGAGAAGGGTCAAAGTCAATGGTTTGAATTTATTTCACTGCGTCCTCTCCGAATTTTTTTCAGACTGTGCCCTAAGGGCCCTTACCAAGATCTGAGACAGTTTCAGTGCGTTGATTCCGGTTTTATTTATCTTGCTTTGTTTACTTTGAATTCTCATTCTCGGCCGTGTGGTGTCTGGGGCATGGGGTCTTGTGGGCATGCATAACCCTTTACGAGCATTGAATTGGCGGCAATCAGACCCTCGTTTGGTCTCTGTGCGCCAGTTTCCTGAGAACACACAGGTTTACAGCTAATTGCGGGGGGTGTCATTGAGCGTCGCGATACGCGAAATGGCCACGTAGTGAAAGCCGAGTACCGCATGGCTCGATGAAGCATTACGACCTAATTGTAAGACCATCGAGTGAATCTTAGTGTAAGCAATGTAATCGAAATTCAAACAGTCGGCGCCCATCGCTCTGTGTCTAACGCTCTGTGTTTAACGCCCTGTGTTTAATACCCAGCATCCAACTTTAAACCACGTAATCCTAATCCCGACTGAGGGTAATATTGTATTGTTAATTCGGTTCCAGTCGCTCCAAGTATATATCCGTGATCTATTATTGTAATTTGCGCCGCACGGAATAGTCTCTTAGAATTGTTCAAAATTACCTCTCCCTGCGCTTAGCAACGGCCAGCGAATGGCCTTATCGGCAGGCTTCTGCGCACTAGTTTGGCGTGCGTCCGCTGACCGTTTCAATCCTGCAGCTATTTTCAACAACTTTTGACAGAGTCCGAAAGCGTGTTATTTAGGGCTCCGATAAAGTCGGCCCTATCTTAATAGACTTAAAGTATGATCTCATGCCATCTATTCACAACGTTATTAACTTGTGTTCTTGATCTCTTTAACTGCGTATCGTTCCACACTTGGGCCATTGGAGCCACTTGGGGGCTGTATTTCCTCCTCCCACCGTGAGCTAATGCTGCACCTTTGTCTCTTGGTTTTTTTTGTTTTTTTCTTTGTTCCGTTTGTTTCTGTTTTTCTTTGTCTCCGTTCCCGTGTGTGTCAATTCGTTTTTGTTTTTGACAGTAGTAGCTCTTGTCTCATCTTTTCGTCGTTTTACCCCTCATTTTCTCAAACTTCTTCTTTTTTGCTTTTGCTTTTTACTCTTAGTTTTGCTTTTTGCTGCTGACGGCTGACGGCTGAAACATAATCTTGGATTTACTGAGTCATGATTGCCTAATGCCGATTTATCCTTAGCTGCGATAATGTCATGGGTCAGGTCTTAACACGGATCTCACCTGACGGAATACCGCTTGCAGCACCCAATTGGGAATAATTAGTTCTCCTGCTGGTAGCTCGACACGGGACGCATTGTCGCTTGTTATTTATCATGCGCGTAGGAATAATTGAATTTTATAAAATCTCGTCTTATTCTTTTATCGTTTAACTCGCTAAGGTGGGTTTTGGCTGAACATACCTAATGTTTAAATTAAATACCTTTGTTGTGGAATTTGGTTGGTGTCATTTGATCTCGTTGAATGTATTGGAGTTATTAATTATTGATAGCGATTTTCAATACATTCTGCATGTGTTTTTAATATAAGCAACCGCCAAGATTAAGCGCGCGCGCCCCAGTAAAAAGAAAAGAAAATATTTTATAGGAAAATAAATGTAAATGTAGGAATTTTCATTTTTCTGCCCACCTGGAAGAAGTCAGCACGAAATAAAACAAGAAAATACTTTAAGAAAAAATTATAATAATAAAAAATCCAGTATACGGTATTTCAGGTAGTAGTCCCTTATGATCTGACTAATAATACTCTTCGTTCTGAGGAGACAAACAACGGGTTGTCAGGTTGACGGTTGAGGACGGTCGTTGCAGCAGCTATGGCGATATGTCAAAAATAAATTTTATCCCTCCATATGTAATGATACCTATTCATAGAAGCACTTAATTCAGCCCTGAACAAAGTTTTTTCCGCTTACGGATAATGTCTTAAACCCCCCAAATTGACCGGTTACCTCATATCGGGATTTTCGTTAGCGGGTGTTGGTTATTTTTGCTCTCGGGTTTCATATTTTCTTTTTCCTTAGGGTTTTCATTTCTTTGACTCTCGCGTCACGATGCGAGACTTAGTTAGGTAATAAGATTGGATTAAAATTACTAGTACGTTTGCAACTGGCCAAGGCGATGGAGTATATTTTAACCGATTTAATGATGATTGTTAATAATAAATTGAAAAAAAAACTATTCTTTTGTTGTTTTTATTTTAACTTTTCTCTTTCGGCTCAGCGAATTAACGTTGTTTATTTTGAAATGGCGCTGTCAAGTAAATTTAAAAATATAATACGTTATTCACTATCGGTAATCTATGAAATTGTAAAACAAATTGAAAGAATAAAAATCTCAAATATATAAATAGAAACATAAAGATGAAAATAAAAAATTGAAACGAATTTAATATAAAATGGTATAATGAGAGTTATAGTGGGTAGCAACGAGAGTGTGAGTTCAACATCATCTCACTCGCTAGTATTTCGCTTCGTTCCATACTAAATTCTCGCTTCTAATTCATCACCACCATCATGAAGATTATTCTGGTATCTTTCCAAAGCACATCTTATGTGTTCAGCAAGATGTTCATTGGGTTCTTCGCCATCATGGGGGATACTATTACTTGAAAAGCTACGAGTGCGTCCGGCTGATTGTTTACCCTGAGGATTTTCATCATCAGAGTGCTCACTATCAGAAGAGGAATTAAAACTAAAATTAGCTGATGTCATATTAGCCTTCTTTGAATTAATGTCTAATGATTTCATAGCATTGGTAAATAAAGTACTTTTAGTACTTAATCTTCTTCTCATTTGAGGTCTAGATGCACTACTGTAACCACGTTTGATACTATTACGTCGACTAGTACCGGTACTTAATACTTCATCAAAATAATGAGCTGCCGTAGCCTTGGGTGTTGAAGGTAAGTCAATTCTACGAGATGCGCCAACGTCATGAATCATTTTACCTACAAGAGCCGTCCAACCACATTGATGAGATGCACCAAGACCATGACCATCATCGGCATGGAAAAATTCATAAAAGAAAATATTATCCTTCCAATGTTCATCAAAATCAAAGGTATCATTACCACCATTAGTAGGTCTACGACCCTCATCGTTACGACTGAATATATTGATTAAACGATGTTGAATATTTTCGGCTACTTTAGCTAAGTTCATGAATTCACCGCTACCCTTGGGATGTTCAACTTTGAGTGTATCACCGTAATACATGTAAAATCTCTGTAATGATTCAATTAATAAGAAATTGGTCGGGAACCAAATCGGACCTCTCCAATTAGAGTTACCACCAAATAATCCACTATTAGAATCACCTGGTACGTAATCAACGGTGAAATGTTCATTATTAACCGTCATACTATAAGGATTCTTTTCATGATATTTAGATAAGGATCTAATACCATAATCACTTAAAAATTCATCTTCATCTAACATTTTCTCTAAAATGGCAACAAGACGTTCCTTATTTACTAATGATAACAATAGACGTTCACCCTCACCACGCTTAGATACTGATGCAATGTTACGTTGCGTCATTTGAGGACGATTTTCAACAAACCAAGTTAATCGTTTAGTGAATGAGGGATTCTTATTCAAAATTTCCGGCTCAAGGGTAAGGCAAGCGTAAAGTGGGATAAGTCCAACTAAGGATTTAACCGGTAATTGTTGTGAGAATGGACCACCCCATGAAATAGCATCATAGTAAAATTGATCTTCTTCATTCCAAAGGGATTCTTCCTTCGTAGTTTCCACAAGACCATCCTTAGTCTTTGTAGTTTGAATGGTCTTATAAGTCATTGAATCACTAATATAAAGGAAATGTTCAAAGAATTTAGAAGCAATATCCTCGTAAACATTTCGAGTCTTGGCTAATTCCAATGAAATGTTAAGCATTTGTAAACAGTAAAATGCCATCCATCCAGTACTATCGGCTTGTTCTAATTTACCACCAGTGGGTAAAGGTTCGGAACGATTAAATAAACCAATATTATCCAACCCAAGGAATCCTCCTTCAAATACATTATTACCATCAGAGTCCTTACGATTAACCCACCAAGTGAAATTAATTAATAATTTTTGGAAAACTCGTTCTAAGAAATCTAAATCTTCAGTACCAAAGATCTTTCTTTCAATTTTGAAAGTACGGAATGCCGCCCATGCATGTACAGGGGGATTAACATCACTGAAATTCCATTCGTACGCTGGTAATTGACCATTAGGATGCATGTACCATTCTCGAGTTAATAAATCTAATTGTTTCTTCGCAAATTCGGGATCAATCATAGCTAATGGAATACAGTGGAATGCAGTATCCCAAGCAGCAAAGAATGGGTATTCCCATTTATCAGGTAATGATAGGATATCATCAATATGTAAATGTTTCCATGATTGATTACGCACATTATTACGTTCGATGGGCGGTGGTGGACTCACTGGATCACCCTCGGCCCATTGTTTATGAATAAAATGGTAAAATTGTTTAGACCAAAGTAAACCGGCAAACGATTGACGTTGAATGTTTCTTAAATCATCAGGAATAGGCAGAGGACTAATATGGTAATAAAAATCATCTGCTTCATCTTGACGTTTATCAAAAACATTATCAAATTCTTCCTCATCAAGTACTAATTCGGGAGAACCCGAATCATTATTACGACTAAACTTGAATCTTACGGTAACATAATCACCGGGTAAAATACCATCTTCCTCATCGAAGGCGTACCAAGCGCATGATTTAGTACCAGTATTGGCAGGATTTACCGCTTCCAAATTTTCATCAACAATGTATTCATGGAAGGCATCCTTGACGTAGGGACTATCGTTCTCAACACCGTAAAGTTTATTCTTATTGGTTTCATTGTTTGTGAAGAGAAATTTAGGCATAACATCCTCAGATTCATCGGAAATACCGGGTGATGCGGCAAAGATAAGATTACGTTTACCAAATTTGTAATGATCAGATTCAATAATTTGATCAGATAAATGGTTTAATAATGGTACAGGATTCTTTTCCTCTTGTTTAATACCCCATCCCCAAGTATTTCTGAACCAAACTTGAGGTACGATATGTAAAGGTGCCGGTTCAGGACCTCTATTCCAAGCGGTAACACGGAAGAGTAATTCTTCTTCATCCCTCTCATCCTTGGCCATTTCAATAGTAATATCGAAATAACGATTTTCATCAAACAATCCAGTTTCGATCAATTCAAATTCAGGTTCATGTCTAGTACGCTTTTTACCCTCATCAACTAAATTTTGATAAGGATACTTTTTATGTGGGTATTTGTAGTTATACTTCATATAAGAATGGGTAGGGGTATTATCTTGGTAAAAATAGTATTCCTTAACATCTTCACCATGATTACCCTCGTGAGAGGTTAAACCAAAAAGTCTTTCCTTCAAAAAATCGTCCTTTTCGTTCCAGAACGCAAAACTAAAACACATGAGTTGATGGTTATCACTGACACCGGAAATGCCGTCTTCACCCCAACGGTAAACCCTTGAACGTGCATGTTCATGAGGGAAGTCACTCCAAGCGTCACCATTGAAGGAATAATCTTCACGCACGGTAGCCCATTGTCTTTCACTGAGATAAGGACCCCAACGTTTCCAGTGTTTAGTCTTATTCTTACACTCTTGTAAACGTTTCTCTTCCGCCGAGAGGTATTCGTAATCGTTGTAAACGACCATTTTACCTTATCAATCGGTTGTGCAGTCGGACGCAAAAAAAAACGGTTATCTAGCAAGATTGCGGTTGCGCCCGTCATCGATATTGGGAAAGAAACACCTTTGGACAATGGCCACCTGCGCGCCGCTGCGCCCGATAAGCGCCCTATTTTGAAGAGGGGACGCTGAGTCAGCCGTATTTGTTGACAACGAAAGAGGATCTAGATAAGGCTTGAACGTGTCTTGATCGTGTCTTGATCGTTTTTAATCTCGGAGGGGAGCCTTGGTGAGCGTCACCTTTTCTACGGTATTGGTCATTGTATTATACATAAAAATACGGCGTTTGTAGGGAGCCGATATCTCGGAGCGAAACTATTTGCAACATCTGAGGAAAGGTTAGGGTAGATTTTCAGTATCTAATACATTTATTTTTCAGTTTATACCCAATAATTCATATAAAACGTCCTACTCAAGATTGTTATTAGTGTTACCATTGTAATTAATGTATATATAAATAAATATATAAATATACATATACATATCTATATATCTTCAAAATTAGATGGATCAGAATTCCAAATGAGTGTTCAAGTCGGTTTTCACTAAACACCTGGCTCATGGGACTGATGTGAATATTCCTAGTATTGCTCTGCATTCCGCGGCCACGTATATATCTGCGAAAGGCGCAGATATATGATCTCGTGCCTCATATAGAGCGGCGCAGGATCGTTGTTTATTTTGTTTACATTGTTTATAGTCGGGGTCAATTGACCTTCTGATATTCCCTTCGAACCTCGTCGACAAATCGCGCACACCCACTCAAGTCTCTCATTTTCGTTCACCTGAACCCCTATTCTACTTTTGGCCTCCTTGTACGGATTTTTATCTTCACATTTCTATAAATAAAATAAAAATGAAGTTCTCCACTTTAGCCCCCTTAGCCCTGATAGTCTGGTTCGCTGCCGCTGAAGACACTACCACTATTCGATCAACCCGTACCACTACCGTGACGGCTAACTTGAAGATCAACGCCGCTACCCCTCATGTTCCATCAATTGTTTTATCTGGCGTTGAAACCTCTGAAATAATTGAGTCTACTATTACTACTTCTTCTTCCTCTTCTTCTTCCTCTTCTTCTTCTTCTGCAACCATCACTAGCGCCGGCGTTGCCTCAGTAAAGGTCGTGAGCAAGATTATCAGTAGTCGCGCCCAACCTTTAATTGCCATTGCCGCTGATGGCTCGGTTGAAGTCAAGGCCGATTCTTCCACGCAAGCCGCCAATGGTGCAACTCATTCTTCATCCTCGATAATTTTATCATCACCATCGGTTGTGCCCATTGCTTCATCTTCTTCCGTTGTGATATCTTCTTCCGCCAAGTCAAACAGTTCCAGTTCATCCATCTCAGGTTCTACTTCAGGTGCCGGTGTTCAAGGGTTTGTCTTCAATAACAGTGTTTTATTAGCTGCCGGTTTGGCTGGTTCAATCATGGTTGGTTTATTTTAAACCTTTAATGACTCTTTTGTTGATCATACTGTGATCAGAGTATGTAATAAAAATAATATAATAATTAGTTTTAAAAATTGTATGTAAATTTACAAACGAGCGAACTCGAGCCTAGCAAGAGTGTTTGTGTGTGTGTGCGTGTGAGCACATGTGCAAGTGTGTGTAATATATATGCATATGTTTCACCATCCTTTAATGCAATATGCGTGGGATCGCTTTTTAACCAAAAACCAAACCAGTGGTAAAATGGTGGTTGCCGCTGTTGATGAAACCTTCACGGAAAAAGAAGATACCCCATTGTTGAATGTTTCACTAAATTCAATCAATACTCCTATCTCACGAATAAATCGTTTATTAACTGGTAAGCGACTTCGAAGACATTTCTTAATTACGGCACTATACTTAACGATTCTTATTATTGGATTAATTTTATTAAAATTTTCATCAATTTTACCCTCGGAAGATAATTACGAGCACGTTTGGTATTCCGATAAATTTCGGTTAAAGTTTGATATTAATAATCTAAATGAAATCAAGCGTGAAATACCTGATCTAGTATTATGGGATGACGTCGTTAACAGCAATAATCTTTTCCCATCTCCCTTCTTAGAATCAGGGGATACTCATGACTACTATACTTTAGAATCACACACTCATACTACTCATTCTGATGGTAATTTAACTCCACCTCAATTAGTGGATTGGGCAATTTCTTATGGGTTTAACATTCTCTTTGTCACCGATCATAATGAGATTTCCGGTGGGTTAGAGGCTAGATCATACGTTGAAGAAAATAATCTTAATGATAAAATACTCGTTATCCCAGGTGTCGAATATACTTGTTGTAGAATTCATATGAATCTTATTGGTATAAACCAAACCATTTCCCCGACGGAATCATTCCCGTCCGATAATGAGTTAAAATCTGTCATTAAAAGAGTTCATGAATTAGGTGGTATTGTAGTAGTTAATCATTTACCATGGTCTAAGGGGCCTGAGCACGGCTACACACGATCTCATGACACTGATCATAGTAGTCAACTTCATCATATTTGTCATATTGAACGCTTACAGGATCACCCTACACGGGATCAATTATACGAATGGGGTGTTGATGCAGTTGAAAGTGTCTCTGAGGGCGTGATTGACTTGGATACAATCATGTGGAGTACAAGACGTCAATTACCATTATTGACATCTACCGATTTACATGATAGTTGGGTAACCCCAAAGGCATATACAATTCTTAAAGTACCTAAAAAATCCACACTAGCCTTGACGCAAGGAACCGTGGTTGATCTCCTAAGAAGAGGGAATGACTCGTCATCTATCACCCCCGCTACTTCCTTCTTTTATTCTTCAGTGGGTCCGCGTCAGGTAATTCATCCTATCCGTAACCCCAATCGTGAAAAATATTACCCTCTGACATCGCTGGACTTCACTTATTTCTGGACTGAAGAAAAAGGTATGTATGGATTCAATGGTGAATTTTGCCATGAACGAAAATTCACGTTGCATTGGGTTAGAATTATTTGGTTCTTAATATGGGCCTTGGGGATTTGGTTTACGGCAGAAATAATTTACTGTATATTATGTATTTGTAGGGTAAATTAAATTAAATTAATGTTTTATATCTTTATATTTTTGTATACTCACTATAAGCGAAGCGAATAATGAGGACAATATAACATCGCTCATAGTGAGCTAAAAACCACGACCTTTCACTGATTTACTCATATTTATACCAGAAATTTTAGCAATATAACTTTGACTAGGTCCCATACGTCTAACTGACCTAATTTCATCAGAAGCATAACCCGGAATTTTTATATTCCAATTCTTTTCAAGATTAAGTTGAATATCACGAGTCTCTAAAGTATTCGATTTTCTATGTTTAGCTAAACGGCAAGCGAAGGAAGTCACACTAGTAACGAATTCATCAGCTAAATCAAGTAAAAGTTCTTCAACATTACCATCAACCATAACTCCACTCTCGCGACCCACAACACTATGAACTAATTCACTGATTTTACGTTTACTCATAACTCTATCACCACCCATTTCAAATCCCGGTGGTTTCTCCATTGCAGGTGTATTAATCGACATATAAGCCGTAGCATAACCGCCAGTCAATGTAGGTCGTTGTGGTCTAACCATCATTGGTATAGGTTGCTGTACTGATAATTGTGATGGAATTGGCATTGGTGTCACTGAAGCCCTTGATGGTGACGTTAGAGCTTGTGAAATTGATGTTGGTAATCCAGGACTGGATCTTACCGATGTATTACCACCGTGAGTTAGTCCAGTGTCAATTGGTAACGGGGTATTCACTGGCGTCGTAGTCTCAGCTACTCGTTGTTGCTGTTGTTGTTGTTGATTTGCAGTCCCTAATGGCGTAGTAACTCCAGCCGTGTTCAAGCCCTCAGGATGTGATACTGGTGTAGATATGGAACCCATTGATCTATTAGGTTGGGCACCATTGGCTAAAAGTGAGGGTGATCCTAAAGGAATACCGGGGCCAGGCCCCGGCGTAACAGAGTGTGGTCGGTTCATATGGGGAACTGATCCATTCATACCGTTAACGCCTGTCATTTGGAGTCCATTATTACCTAAACCTCGATTTTCAATTCCTTGCATTTGAGACATTTTTTGTTGTTGTAAAAGAACTTGTTGCGATATATGATTCCCTAATTGTTGGTTTGCGTTAAGCTGTTGAGCTTGACCTGGTACCTGGTTTTGTTGTTGAGACAGCTGTTGTTGGTGATGTTGTTGTTGTAGGTGTTGTTGTTGTTGTTGAGGCAGCTGTTGTTGTTGTTGTTGTTGTTGTTGTTGTTGTTGTTGTTGTTGTTGTTGTTGTT